>JBBPBX010022588.1:0-25011 GCA_038048925.1 Garcialebias charrua
ATTATTTTTTCGATTCATCGATGAATCGGCAAAAAAAAAAAAAGGAAACAAGTTTTAATTATCACCTCTTTATTCCAAAATTTGACTGACATATCAAATCGCACAAAAAACAGGTTGCTACTTGACTATTCTGTTAGTAAAATATTGAATAATTAAAAAATAAAGTTAGTCAGCTTCAATAAAAAATAAATGTACACAAACATATATACAAATGTATTATTTATACCTGCACAAAATGTAGCTACTTTGTAAAATGTGTTTTTGAGGGACAAGTGTAACCTGGATTAAAGGTGTGGATTGTTTTAACCTGGATGGGGCAGCTGTGGCTGAGTTGTTAGAGCAGTCGTCCTCCAATGCAAGAGTTGGGGTTGGAATCCACCAGCAGTCACATGCCTAAGTGTCCATGGGCAAGACACTGAACCCCATGTTTGTGCCCCATTGGTGTATGAATGTGAGCTAAAGCTCTGATTAGTCTCTTTAGAATGATTTGTTCTTTGTAATCTAGTAGAGTGCTGTATGAATGGGTAAATGAGGACATGTAGTGCTTTACACTACTATAAACAATGTAAAGCACTTTGAGTATCAATTAGATAGAAAGGTGCTATATAAGTACAGTACAGTCCATTTACCATTACAAGTGTGGATCATTGTAACCTGGGTTAAAAGTGGGCATCATGGCAGTGAAGTCTTCGTCTTCAACCATCGACAGAGGCCTCATGTCAGTGACGTTCATGTAAGGATCTTTCAGTCTCTGCTGCTTGCTGTGGTGTGCATGATGTCTGTCCATCATGAAGGCTGTCATTGTTGTTTTCTGGAATGAGAGAGAGTTTATATGTATTATATCATAATTTACAGTAACTCAAGAAATGCCTTGTTTCACTTGGTTAAACACACAAGCACACACACACACACACACACACACACACACACACACAAATATAAAATACTAATTACACACACTTGAGTAGATGAATAAATTACTGTAATTCCTGTTTAAATGCAATTCATCCTTCCATACAATGCAGTGACTTCAGACTTTGCCAGCAAATTAAAAGTTGAAGCTAAATCATTAAATTATCACCATCTTTGTGTTAGATTTATTTATAAAACACATTTAAACACTGCTTGTATCGTTACATTAAAAATAAAAACACACACATTCTCTGTCACAGCTAAGAAACAAGCAGCTTCAGCTGCCAGAGACACTGGCATCACGTTTTCTCTCTTTGAAACAGAACAAATATGTTTTGACTTACCTGCTGATCTTCCTTCATTCACACCGTGGTGAAGCCCGTCATGTTTACATTTCATCTGCGTGGTTATCTCGTGTCGCGTCGTCACTTTTCAAAGCTTTTTTATCTATGAAGCGTCGAACTCCCACACGTTGTAGGACTTATTTACAGTTTTCTCTGCGTCGCGTCGGTCATTTGTAAAATAGACTTTGAAAACAGTCTCTGCTCTGTTTCCTCCTCCCTCCTCGCTCTGTTCAGAAGCGCCACACACGCGCAGGCGCAGCACGCTGACGTTGCAGAGTTTTTTTTTTTTTTTTCAAACTTTATTCAGTCAGCCAGCTTTGACAAAAGCTTTACCGGTGAACAAAACAGCTCCGCGGCGCCGTGAAAGATGCATAATCGCGCGACACAACGAATCGATGATGAAATTCGTTGCCAACACTTTTAAAAATCGATTTTTATCGATTTTATCGATTCGTTGTTGCACCCCTAGGTGCTTTGCCACATTTTCCACTTTCATTGGTTCCACACCGCAACTGTTCAGGGTCTGCCCACTGCCAGTACCCACCACCACTCAGTCCGGTTTATGGGACCATCTTGTTTGCACTTCCAACAAGCAAACTGCTCCGAGGTGACGATTTTGGCGTAAGCAGCCGATGATCTGCCAGCGGAGCTACGTCACTGGATGACTCACCCAATCAAACTACGTCTGAACCTCAACTTCCTCTCTGATTGTGATGAGTGCATGGTTTTGCTAGTTTCTGGTATGGATGCTCCAGAAATAATGTTGGGTACCAATGATGAGGTACAGACCTTCCTAACTTCATTGGCGCCACAAGAAATTAGTGCATTAATCAAGCTACGGTATGTTAGAGATGATGGCGCAGCGTGGCTACACCCGGACTTGTAAGCAAAAGATATCGAAAAGAAATTGAACAGGATGATGACCACAGTGGGTGGAGTGGGCTGTTACGATCCTGCCCACAGAGCGGGGAAACGGGTCACAGTGGCAAATCATCTGCACTTAAGAAGAACTGATCAGACCACAGCCAAGTGGAGTCGCACTTATCAATGACAAAGTGGCTTTATGTACAACAGCTCTCTCTGCATTCATTAGTGGGAAATCTGTCAAACTCTTAATGTCCAACTTATTTTTAATTATTGACTATTTTATTTTAGACAGGTCAGAGTGAGTTTGGAGTATTTTATAATTCACACTTTGAATTTGGATGCTTTTACATGTTTTGTATTAATCTACATTGTTAGATTATTATTATATTATTGGGGCAGCTGTGCATGAGTGGTTAGAGCAATCATCCTCCAATGGGAGAGTTGGGGGTTTGATTCCACCAGCAATCACATGCTAAAGTGTCCCTGTGCAAGGCACTGAACTCTGCCTCTGTGTCCCATCAGTGTATGAACATTCATTCAACCTTTATTTATACAGGCTAGCCTCGTTGAGCCACGGGGACTCATTTACAAGAGGGACCTGTCTCACTCACACCCAGGGTCAAGTTACCAATCAGCCTAACATGATCTAAAGCTCTGATTAGTCTCTACAGATTCAGATTATCTTTGCACAGATACAGTGTAGTAGAATGGTTAAAACGAGGACATGCGTGTTGTAAAGTACTTTGAGTATCTTGATAGCATAGAAAGGTGCTACTGTAAACAAGTACAGTCCATTTATCATTGTCACATGTTAAAAATGTTTTCTGTGCATACTAGTCTAATTATTTTTTACTTTTATTTGACACGAAACAAAACGGTATCAATTAGATATATTTCTTCATTTTTCAGCCCCGTATCAGTAATCCTCTTTTCTCTTGTATTTTACAGATAAATTTAATTTCAAGCAAGAGGACAGGTTTGATTGTGGCACAAAAGCTGGAGATGTATTTGCAGCTCAGAGGAGGTTTCCCCAGCAACTATTTTGGGACTATAAGGTAAGACTTGTGGAGCTCGGCGGCTTTGCAAACAATATTCATTAGAAATGCAGCTATAATTTAGTTGTGAAGTATTCTATTGAAAAGCTCATCAACTAATAGGGGTGTAACGGTACGCTAAAATCACATTTCGGTTTTGTTCAGTTTCAAGGAGGGCTCGGTTCGGTTAATTTTTGGTTCCAAAAAAAGATAAAATAAAGACTAACAAAATGTTTATTTTGAAAATGTGTCAAGTAAACGGTATGTTTTTATAAAAAATAAATAAAAGCGACCCATTTGGATGATATTTTAAAAAAACAGCACTCTTTACAATAAATAAACTATACTAACAATAATAAAAATCTTAATAAATACAATAACGGTCAGAACCAGAACAATAAGCAGCAACCCTGATGCATGCTCAATAATCCAGGTAGAAAAATCTAAAAAAGCTAAGTCTGGTCCTCTGGACAATAAGCAGCAACAGGCTGTTTACAATCTAACTAATCAAATTTTAATTTTTTTCCAAAAAGACCAATTTGTCAACATTTTCTGCTAAAAACACAGATCTAGTTGCAGTGAATGGCCGGTGTTTTGCCCTGCTGCAAATGGTGGCCACATGAGCGTGCACGGAAGGTTTTTAACAAGATTAACATGGTAAAAGCAATTATTTGTTTGCTGAAAATTATAGCAAAGATGTGTCTTAGCTGAACCTTTCCTTAATAAATGCACGTATTTGTCAAATCAGCTGGATTTAAAAAGTAGTTTCGTTACGTGCACCCGCACGGTTGGGACCGATGCATTTCTTTAAAATTTAGCAAGATAAACACTTAAAAATATAAATTTGTTTGCTGACATTATTGCAAAAGTGTTTCTGAGCTTAACCTTTCCTTAATAAATGCACGTAATGGTCAAATCGGCTGGATTTAAATTGTTTCACTTTGACAGTCTTCCAAACGGTCGCGCGCGCGCTGCGAAAATACATTATAAATAAATTGAATTTTCGCTCAAACATCTCCTAAAGCTAATCAGTTGTAAATGTCCATCCAGTGAGTACTTTCTGTAAGTTTAATCAAAATCTGTTGTGTGGTTCATGAGCTATTTTGCTAACAAGGTAACAGTAGTTCAGAGCTCCAGAGTTCAGAGGCAGTGCTGCTCCAGAGTTAGAGGCCGTGCTGCGGCAGAGTTGAGTCCGAGCAGAGGAGGCTTCTGTCGAACACATGAGTTGGACACAGTCGGTGGACCCTAGCGGCCGAAAGTGGAACTGCTCCGTTTTTTTCGTCAGAATGAATGGAAACGGTCATATCTCAGCCAAAAATTGGTCTAAAAATATGGGGGAAAATCCCTAAATATGTCGCTTCGCCCCATAAGTCGCAGGACATAAAATTACCGTAGTTAAAAAAAACCTGCTACTTATAGGCTGGAAAATACGGTAGATAATAATAATAAAAGAACAATACCTCTTCTTGAACGGTTGTTATGAGGTGGTTGAATCTCTCGGTCATCATCATCATCATCAGGGCTTTAATCAGCTCTAGGGCTTGTTGACAATATCAGTTTTATCTTTTTCATAAAGTGCTGAACTTTTTGACTGAAGTGTTGACATGATGGATGTCATAGCGAGGCTCAAGAACTTTAAAGCTGGAGCATCAACAACATTCAGACAAAGATCCATATCATTAAAAACTCCTACAGTTTGTTATTGCTCTGGACTGATCTGACTTACATGATTAAGGTTGTTTTAATGCAGCTGCTGTTAGCGGTGTTTGCAACAAGCTACTTTTCTTGCTTGTAGAAGACGTTCACGTTAGGATGATGTCGTTTCAAGTCCGTTAACAAGTTAAGACGTGTTGCTGCTGCAGATCCAATCTCCGTGAAACAACGTCGACACACAGCTTTGGATTTGTTCTCGTCTTTTAACAAGAAAGACATAATGTTCCCAAACAGGAGACCGCAACGAGATGCTAGGCTGCTAAATGCTAGCGTGCTGCAAGATAATAGTGCATTGCTGAAACTCGCCAAGGAATTTTAGTTCCGCGGCACATAATCTCCCGTTAATAAAATTTTATGAGTGAAAAAATAACCAAAACTGTACGCAGGTGAACCGAACGTGCCGTACCGAAACGGTTCGACCCACATGTACGTTACACCCCTATAGTTTTGTTATTTTTGCAACCCCCTGGCTTGTACCTACAATAAAATCTGTTTCTCCCCTCTTCATTGTTAGGACAGGCTCCTCCATCTATGTGTTTAAGCTGTCAGCAGGCCTGGAAATTAAATTCAACCAAGCTCCAGTTGTAGCTTAATCTGCCGCTAAAAGAATTTGCTAACCCACAGCCTTGCTGGCACTAAAACAAGTACAACAAATAAAGTTAAACTATACTGATTCATTAGTCCGGCCCAATAATAGTACGGTAGATAATTTAGTCATACAACTTTATCACTTCTCACATTTCCTTTTCTCATATTACCTCGCTGCTGTCAGCGACTTGACTTGCACTAGCATGAATTGCAAACACTGATGTGTTGAGGTCTTGGGTCCAATCTGATGTGGTGGACCCCCACCTCTGTGATGTGGTGGACCCCCACCTCTGTGTTGTGGTGGACCCCCACCTCTGTTGCACTTGTCCATCCAGGGTTTTAAAGCTGGGGTATGTAGTTTATTTTTTAAACATATTTCTTCACTGCCCTTATCTCCTGATACATTGATCTTTGACATGTAATCTCTCAAAAAAACTATAGTCCTCTGGCGTCTCCCGGTGGTAATAAAAGCATTTATAAAAAGCCAAGAGCGCCCCGCGGTTAACCAGCCAATAAAAACAGAGTTTACTACCAGCCAATAAAAACAGAGCTTCTTACTTTTCACCCCCTAACCCACGCCCCAACCCACGCCCCCGCCTGTCAGCCCGCAGCGAGCCCCGCAGGTTCTTGTTGAAATAATTTCAAAGCGATGCAAAACTGTTTTGTATGTGACACAAATTTATTAAATATCCCTTCTTCATCCCTGCTCTGAACTTTTATTTTGTTTTTTTTTTGCCAAAAGTCAAGTGATCGCTTCCTCCCCTCCAGACCTGCACTGACAGATATGAGGAAGTGGATCAATTTGTCACGAGCGAATTAAATTATGTCCAACGTGGCTGTGTGAAGCTCTGCAGGTTTCAGGGTGTTTTTGTTTTGCTGGACCAGTGGTCCATGTTTTTATTTTATTTTTTAGAAGGTTTTATTAACACATAATCACAGAACATTGCAGCGCAGAAACGGGACATGTAGAGGAGGCGGAGCATTCCAGGCTGCAGCGCGAGTGAGGTGGAGCTGAGTCATATATGGCTCTGAGTGAGGAGGGACCAGAAACGTGTCTCTGTTCAAAATGTTTCTAAGTGCCAGCGTGTTAAAAAGCTGCATACTGAACCTTTAAACATGCAATCGGCTAATTAACATCAGAAAACAAAAGTGTCATTTGATTTGTCATAATACTTTTCAGATTGATGATGAAACATGTCACATTGCAACACTTGAGTTGTTCTGTATTTATTTGATGTTGGATTGATAATTGATACTGAACTGTGAAAAACTGCTCAACACTAGTGATGACAGCTTGCTGTTCTTGATTAAAACATTTCTGGGAGTCAAAACAGATCATGTTTACACACACACACACATATATATATTAGGGGTGTAACGATACACTAAAATCACATTTCGGTTCGGGTCAACTACAAGGAGGGCTCGGTTCGGTTTATTTTCGGTTTATTTTCGGTACAAAAAGAAAAAGACAAAATAAAGACTTACAAAATGTTTATTTTGAAAATATGCCAAAAATATGTTTGTATTGTACAGGTGACCCCCGAGGTACGAACGAGTTAGGGACCTAAGAACGGTTCGCAGCTCGATTCTGCTGTAGCTAGGGGGTGAAAATTATTATTTTTTTTAAATTATCATGCTAACGGAGCGCGCGCACACATTTAAGCATGTACAGTAGTGTACTGTAATGTTAAACATTGCTATTCACATTTACAGAATAAATAAAAATATATTTTCTTACTTTGAGATGGTCAAAGCCGACATCTTAGGTTGCCATGCGTTGATTGTTGTCGGGCCGAGCAGCGCGGCGGCCGGCGAGTGAACCACCGCAGCTGCTCGAGACCTGTGTTAGCTAGCTGGCTAGCTTCTGCTAGCCAAGCCATGAGCTGGTGTTGGAGCGGCGGCGCGATCAATCTGCAGCTCCTGCTCCAGCCTGAGACGTCCACAGAGCTCACAGAGCGATTCCAGCTAGTAATTAATCCATATGATGCGATCCTGGTCACAAGTGTTCAAAAGGCCGGCTCCCGTGTTAGCTCCCGTGTTAGCTTCTGGAGCTAGCCAGGCCGGAGGTGTAGCCAGGCCGGCCGGAGGTGTTCGCGGCGGCCTGGCACGATCAGCGATAAATCCGCTGCTGCCTGAGACATCCACAAAGTTCACAGAGACGTTTCCAGCTCGTAATTAATCCATATGAAGCCATCCTGGTCACCAGTCTTCGGCCGGCTCCCGGCAGCTAACCTAAAATGGCGTCCGGTGTTCTACATTAATTTGTGACCGGAGACCCCAGTGACTGAACCTAAAATGGCGTCCGGTGTTCTACATTAATTTGTGACCGTGTAAACTGAAGACCTACTTCCTGTTGCCCAAGATTGCTCAAAAATGATCAGAAATGATCTTTTTTATCATAATTATTATTTATAAAGCCTTTAAAACAACCACAGCTGCAACAAAGTGATGTACACATGAAATTAAGAACATTTAAACACAAAAAAAAATTATTATTATTTTTTTTAATACAGTAATTTCATATTTTTATTAAATATGATACGTTCGTAGGTCCCGTTGTTCGTAGGTCGATGGAGTCGTAAGTAGGGGGTTTGCTGTAAATACAATAACAGTCAGAACCAGAACAATAAGCAGCAACAGACTGTTAACAATCTAACTAATCAAGTTTTTGTCCAGTAGCAGCAGTGTGGCTGTATTTGTCCTCATTACTGTACTCACAACTTCTTGGACCTGCTCCTCCAAGTGGGACAGGTGCTGGAACAGTTCAGAGTTCAGTTCAGTTCAGTCATCACACACTTCTTAGCTGCAGGTGATCTCTGGTGGATGTCTGTCCCTGAAGTGGACAAAGAGAGCAGCTACCTCTGTCCCAGACTTGTAATAAAACAAAGAGATAAAAAAACAAGTTAATAAGATTATGATTTTAAACAAAAAAGATTATTTAGATAATAATAATAAAATAACAATACCTCTTCTTGAACGGTTGAAGCTCTCACTCATCTCATCAGGGCTTTAATCAGCTCCAGGGCTTGTTGACAATACAGTTTTTTCATAAAGAGCTGAACTTTTTGAGTGATGGATGTCTCGTAGCGGTAGCGAGGATCAGTAACTTTAAAGCCTGCGCATATAACAACATTCAGACTTAGATTCAGAACTCATACAGTTTGTGTTATTGCTCTGGACCGATCTAATTTACCTGAAGAAGTAGTTTAAATGCAGCTGCTGTGTTGTTAGCGCACTTTGTAACAGCTGCGGTTTCTTCGTTCACATTCCGATGACGTAGTTTCAAGCGCGTTCACGTTAGACGTGTTGTCTGCTGCAGAGTCGTCCACACACACAGCTTTGAATGTGCGCTCGTCTTAACAAGAAAGCCATAACGTTCCCAAACAGGAGACCGGAGCGAGCAGCTAATGGCTAATAATGCTGCGCGTGCTGCGCGATAATAGCTCCGTGCTGAAACGCGCCCAGGAAATTTTGTTCCGCGGCGCATATATTAACGTTCAATGAGTGAAAAAATAACCGAAACGGTACGGAGGTGGACCGAACCGAACGTGTTGTACCGAAACGGTTCGGTACACCCATTACAACCGTTACATGCCTAATACACACACACACACAGGGAGTCCTCGAGTTACGTACGACTTACGTTCCTACGCACCATTCGAAACCCGATTTTGACGTAAGTCGGGGACCACAGGAGCCGCCACTGATACACGTACATGTACTGTAATGTACAGTTACCAAGCACTTCGCATATCCTAACACAGTACCCTACATAAATATCAAAAAACACATACTGTACAGTACATTTAGACATACAGTACAGTACAGTAATTAAATTAAAAAAATACAATTTCTTACCATGAGCTGCTCTGCGGCCCGTCAGGTCCGTGTCTCCGGAGGGGCTAGCGTTAGCATTTTAGCCCCTCGTTAGCTCGGTGTCGTCCCTCCAAAAGGCTGCACAGCTGTTTATCCGCGTTTTAGCATCTTAGCTCGGTGTTCATCCAACATCTGAGGCTACCAGGCAGACATGGAGGCGAGCTCCCGGCTGCAGATGGCCTCTCCGCCGCCCGCACAGAACACCGGCTGATGGCAGGGACAGTAGCGGCAGGATGGTAACCGGATCCCGCGGTGAGCTAGTGGTGTCAGCCGGCGTGGTGGGAGCGATCGGCGGCTGCTGCTCCGGGCCTGAGACGTCCACAGAGTTCACCGAGCATTTCCAGCTAATTTATCCGTATGAGGCAACCTCTGATCGGACACACGGTCCTCTACTTGAGCTGCCGAGGCTGGAACTAACCGTAAAATGGCAGACACGGCGGAAACTTCCGAAACTTCCGGAAACTGCGCATATATAGGCTTAAAAATTATAATTTTAATAATAATAATAATGATATTTTATTTATAAAGCCATTTAAAACAACCACAGCTGCAACAAAGTGCTGTACACATGAAATTAAGAACATTTAAACACACACACAAAAAAAAAATTAATTTCATATTTTTATTAATTATGATGCGTTCGTACCTCCGAATTGCCATATGTCGAGGGTGTCGTAACCCGAGGACTCCCTGTGTGTGTGTGTGTGTGTGTGTGTGTGTGTGTATATGTATATATGAGTTTTAATGTAAATTAATTTTATGTATGTAGGATTTGTGTTTAATATGGTACATCATAATGAATGAAAGTTATATTTGTCTTTATTTATTTTACTTCTACAATCAAAACCTTGATCTGAAGGCTGCTTTGGTGAAATTGTTTCAGGTCAATACCGGCCTGGTAACTAAAACTAAAAGTTATGAAAAGTTTTCAAACATTCTGTCATTATTTGTCAAACTAAGCAAAACAAAATAATTTCTAGTATCCCAGTGTGCCGGGTTGGTTTTGGTTCTGTGTCTGTTTTTATACATCTGGTTGTAAGTGTCTGTGTGATTGTAATGTTCTCTTCCTTTTCTTATAGTTAAATTTAATTGGTGAACGAGATGAGGTACCAGTTCACTTCTGTGATAAATGTGGCCTCCCTATCCATTTGTACGGACGGATGGTACGTACTTGGCTGTCTTTTCTCTGTGTACGCCTAAGACAGTGTTCCAGTCTAACTCTTGCACGTTTCCCTCTTTAGATTCCCTGCAAACATGTGTTTTGCCATGAATGTGCTCTGCTGCATGAGAAAAAAGGAGAGAAGATGTGCCCTGGGTAAGAGAGTCTACTATTTCTGTACATAATAAAGTTGGTTTGTTATGATTCTTATTTTTATGGCTGGACTCCAAACTTCTCCAATCATTTAGACGTGTCAGAAGACTCACTCTAAGTAGAACTGTCTCTAGAAATTAAAGCGCTGCAGTCAATATTCTGGGCAAAATGGAATTATTGCTGATTTTACAGTGTGGAAGTATTCTGTGTATGAATACTCAAAAAAAGGAAAACATAACTACAGGTACAGTGATTGCCGGTCTGTAGAGCGCACCTGAATGTAAGTCGTGCACACGAAGTTTAGAATAATCAACAGTTTTGTACATGTATAAGCTGCAGGTATTCATGTTGTAACATGAGTGTCAGCTCACAGCTACTGACATGTGCAGCTCTTGTAGATCAAGAATCAACCACCAGATGGAGTTTAATAGACTTTACCTTCCTGTTCAACACACACACACAGTGAACCTCTTCATGACATCACCTCCTCACTACATGTAATGCTTTTTCATTCAACCTTTATTTATACAGGTATGTCGGTCACATAGCCTCAGAGAGGGATTATGGGTAAAATTTATGTTCATTATTCATCATTTATTTTAACATTTTTCTTTTAGTGATTACCGTATTTTCCGGTGTATAGGTCACACCTTTTTATGGTTTTTTCAAGGCCTGCGACCTATATATGGCTTGTTATCACTTTCGGTGAAACAAATTTTTAAATCCAGCTCATTTCACAATTACGTTCATTTATTAAGGAAAAGTTCAGCTCAGACTAGGGCTGAACAATTAATTGCATTTGCAATAATATCGCAATATGATAAAATGAGATTTTCTAATCGCGAAGGCTGCAATTTGACTGGTCGCGTGACACAAATCTTTATAAAAACTAAAAACCAAAAAAAACACCACAAAGACATTTACGATGGTTGCATGGCTAGAATGACAACCAGTGCTTCAACTTCAAGTAAGCAAAGTATCAGCCGACATACAGGGATCACTGACCGAACTGTTTGAACTTCAAACAGTAATTTTTTTACATCTAAATTTTTATATTTATTTATTAACTGTCATGTGAAGTTCAGACAGTAGTTAGGAAGTTCACTTAACATGTTTACTATTATGTTTATGAAACAAGAAAAAATAGAAATGGTGAAAAGAAAAGGCATAGATTTGTTTGCTTTATTGTAATCTCTGCTTTAATAAATCTGACATTGTTTATTATAAAACAGATTGATTTATTGCTTCTGTTTGTTGAAAAATACTTGAGTAGATATTAAAAAATAATCGCGTTTTAAATCGCAATTGCAATTCATAGGAAAAAAATTACAGCTACACCTACAGCTTATACATGTACAAAACTGTTGATTATTCTAAACTTCGTGTGCACGACTTACATTCAGGTGCGCGCTACAGACCGGCAATCACTGTAGTTATGTTTTCCTTTAGATTAGATTATTTTCCAAAATCGTTCAGCCCTAGCTCAGACACATATTTGCTATAATTTTTATCAAACAAATAATTGTTTTTAAGTGTTAATCTTCTTAAAAGCCTTGTTGTGCGCTCCTGTGGCAGACATTTGCAGCAGAGCTAAACGTAGGTGCGACCTATACACCAGAAAATACTGTAGTCTGTTCTTGTTAGTTTATGTGTTCATTATGTGTTAGTTGTTGTGGCATTCAGCAGAGTAACCATGAGTGAGGAGGTAGTTGTCATGACGACCTGTGGGGTTCACTCTGACTGTGTGGCACGAGGACCCACGCCCAAGAGAGACGTGTATCAGGCAGCTCTGTGAGCACGGGTGTGACGAAGCTAGATGTTTTTGGCGGTAGGAAGCTCATTAGTTCATCAAAAAAATAAAAAATAATTTGACTGCAGAATTGTATAAGCCAGTGAAAAATGTAGCGGCTTATAGACCGGAAAGTACGGTAATGGCAAAAAAAAAATGTGCATGATAGGCTGACGAAATTTTTAAAATTATTTTCAGAAAGCACTCTGCCTATGCAAAAATATAATTTTACATGTTACATTTTCTTAGACGATAAAAAACAAAGCAGTGTCTGTTGCAGTTTGTAGTTGTTTATTCTCAAAAGATGCATTAACAAACAATGAATACAGTACATTTGATTATTTTAACCTAAATGTTCTGAAATAAGTCCAGACTTTGGTCAGATATACTGAAATGTGAAGGTTAAAGAATCAGAGTGTTGTTTTGTGTGTCATTCATGTCAAATTGTCCAACAAAGTTTTTAAAACAGTAAGTCAAGCCTTATGAAGGTGAACGATGTTTTAACTAGTGTTTGCTGCATGACCATGGTATTGAGTGTTTTGGGATGAAGGTGTTGGTCACTGAGCTTCTGTGTGTGTGTGTGTCCAGTCTCTCCATGTACAGCTGCACAGACCCCGTTCAGCGCATTGAGCAGTGCCAGCGAGGTTCCCTCTACATGTGCAGCGTTGTGTCGGGATGCAAGCGCACCTACCTGTCCCAGCGGGACCTCCAGGCCCACGTCAACCACCGCCACATGAGGGCGTCCAAGTCCTCAATGGGCCGCCAGGATCCCGTGCACCTGCCGCCCGTGCCCGACGTCTCGGAGCGGTTCCGCGTGCCTCCGCCTCACATACCCAAAAATCATGTCCACCTCCCCAACCCGCTCCAGCACGGCGGTCACGACCCATACGGTCAGCCGCCCCCGCCAAGCCCCCACGAAGGCCCGCCACCGCCTTCTGCTCTAGGGCCCGAGACTTTCCGTATCTCCACGGTAACGACTCGCAAACACAGCAATCTCATCACCGTACCCATTCAGGATGACTCCTCCTCACGGGACCCCCTCTCTGGGGGTCCCAGTCAGCCCCCGCACCACCACCCTGGAGACTACCCTGGCCAGCCTCCTGTAGTGTCACATTCTCACCACATGATGGGGCCACCGCAGCATAACTTTGGGCCCCCTCCTCCCCCTCCCCCTCCTATCAATCACCCAATGCAGCATCTTGCTCAGGCCTCCAGGACGCCACACTTGGTGTACAACCAGGCCCCTCCTCCCCCGATGTCCACAGCTCCCCCACCTATCACTCCCCCACCAGGGCACATCATAGGTCAGATGCCCCCTTATATTAACCACCCACCCCCAGGACCTCCACCACAGCACAGTGGACCCCCTGTCAACGCCCCTCCACCACATCACTATAACCCCGGCTCCATGCAGCAGTTCTCCGAGGACCAGGGCACTCTTAGCCCCCCATTTAGCCAACCAGGAGGGCTTAGTCCTGGTATGTGGCCTGCTCCAAGAGGACCACCACCTCCACGGATGCAGGGTCCCCCCCCTCAGGGCCAGATGCCTGGTCCACATCATCCAGATCAGGCTCATTATCGACCTTACTATCAGTAAACTGCTAACTCGATAAGTGTCGTTTCATTTTCATCAGACTTCTTGAATAATGTGATAGTGAGCCTCAGGGTTTCAGGATGTAGGACTTTGATTTTTATAATGAAACAGCCCTGAATGAATTGTATGTGGTGCACATTGTAGTTAGCTGTCTTCAGTGACTCTCTGAACATATTACTGAGTCTGATGAACATCTGATGAGTGTCTGTGTGTATGTTGATGATGCTGATGTTTCACACACACCTTCATTAAATGATGTTACCAGTTCTATTTGCTTTTTATTGCCATATTTCTCTTGTTTTTCCTGATATGGTTGTTGATTCGAGAACATACCAGCTAATAAACACTTAATGGGTTTTGTGTTCATTTATGTCTTCACTTTTTTAGGGACTCGTTTGGTTTGTAATAGAGAAAGTACCGTATATGAAAAATGTGTTTCATTGTCTTGAAAAAGTATTGATGCCCCTCGAGCTTTTCCACATTGATTTTATTTGCATTTTGTGTGATAGTAATGTGGAAGAAACATGATGCATGGAGCTTTTGCAGAAAACCCCTAAATGGATCTAGTTGAATCAGTTTTACAGAGTCTGTCAAAGTGAAAACTGACCCCCTCGTTTCGGCAACACAATCAAACTGTTTAATAGACATTTTGTTACATTGTGAAACGTGAGTACTTCTCCCCCCACCCCATAAATGTTGAGAAATCAAAAACAGTCTGTAACAACACTTAATAAAAACCCTGAAAGTTTCAACGAACAGGCAGAACATTACACAGTAAGCAGTTTGAGCAGATTAAAACTTTGGACATTTTGCTCTTATTGCAGGAAAGTTGTTGACCTGATCCTCCCAGATGCAGTTGTTCTACAGTTTGGTGTGTTTTAACTGTAAAAGAAAAAAAAGTGTAAACTATCACAGTATTCAAAAACATGTTGCACGAGGATTGTTACATTTATTTGATGGCCACATGACATGTTTTACTTGTAATAATAATTTAATATCTGGAACTTGTAATACTTTCAATATTACCCACCGCCTAGGTGCGACAGAGCGCACGTCACTAACCAAAATATTTCATGAATCACTGAACAACGGGTGAAACTTGCTCAATTACAGGATGTGCATCTACAACAGTCAACCCATTCAAGATGGCTACCACAGAAAATCATCAGATGCAAATGGCTAAAACAGACAATTTTACACATGCTGAATAAATGATGCGACAGTTCAGTGAATTATTAGCTGAAATTTCCACCAGCCTACTAGTACTCTGTTAACTTTGTTGGAGAATTTTGATATGAATACTTTTATTATGGCTGAGAACATGTTTCTGTAAAGAGTGCACAAACGTCTCGGCCTGAAGGCCAGCTCACTGACTCGGTGCCTCACTGGTGGTGACGCCATGAGAACATGCCCAACATGTTCTTTTCTCCATCTGGAGGCCGACACACAGACGGCTGCGGATCATGTCTGTGCATCAACACGTGCCGAACTCTGCTGCTGTATAAAAATCTGCAGCAAACTATTCTACACTCATTCTGTGACATGTCCCATGCATGTGTCTATAAATGTAATTTGTCTTGAATTAGTCCTTTCAAGTAAAAAGGTTGGACTGGACACACAGTAAATATTCGCCTGCCCTGTGTGTGTGTGTGTGTGTGTGTGTGTGTGTGTGTGTGCGGTACTTTTGAGTGAACAGTATAAGTGAGAGTGTCTCCAACATTTTGGTCCTTTGAGTGCCGACCCCAACACGTAACCTCGAACCACCATTGGATCTGAAACCGTGCAGTAGGCCTACTGCCTGTACGCCGCTCTACGCGCGCATTCTGTGCGCACGCGTTCGCTGGCACAGCTCTGCTTTAGTTCTCGCGTTAAATGCTCGCGTTTTCACTCCAAATCCTTGTTGTAATTTGAGCAGCTGCATGCAGAGCGTCTACCTACAGGACAAACTGAGGTTGCTGCTTGGTCATTTGCTGACACGCCTATATTCAATTGATTGACAGGTCGAGTGGGAGACTGCATGATCTGGCTGGCTGCAGCCGCTGTGGTGTTTCTAAACTTTATATGTTAATAAAAAGTTCTAAAAAAATAAAAATAGGGAGCCTTGGTCCTGCAGCCCACAGCCCACCAGGAAATGTTTAGAACGTTGCGCAGCCAGGTAGGACATGAGTTATTATTGGCCCGATCGTGACAAATTCATTCATTTCAGTCATGGAGTCGGAGGAGGAAGCGATTACTTGACTTTTGGCAAAAAACAAACAAAATAAAAGTCCAGATCAGCTATGAAAAAGGGGAATTTAATTCATTTGTGTCACATACAAAACAGTCCGGCGCCGAGGAAGTTTATTGTGAGACAACGCGTACGCGGTCGTAAAATTTGAGCTTTGCGCGTTTGTGCCACGCGGGGCTACGCTTTTCGCCTCTTCGTACGTACGGCGTAGTGTGGCGTACTGCCTGTACGCTGAGCTCTGCCGGGGGCTTTAAACTTCCCCGGCGCCGGACTGTTTTGTATGTTACACAAATGAATTAAATTCCCCTTTTTCATCGCTGATCTGAACTTTTCTTTTGTTTTTTTGTTAAAAGTCAAGTAATTGCTTCCTCCTCCGACTCCATGACTGAAATGAATGAATTTGTCACGAGAGAATAACTCGTGTCCTACCTGGCTGCGCGACATTCTAAATATTTCCTGGTGGGCTGTGGGCTGCAGGACCAAGGCTCCCTGTTTTTATTTTTTAGAACTTTTTATTAACATATAAAGTTTAGAAACACCACAGCGGCTGCAGCCAGATCATGCATTTTTTTGTCTCCCACTTGACCTGTCAATCAATTGAGTAGGCGTGTCAGCAAATGACCAATCAGCGACCTCAATTTGTCCTGTAGGTAGACGCTCTGCACGCAGCTGCTCAAATTACAACAAGAATTTGGAGCGAAAACGCGAGCATTTAACGCAAGAACGAAAGCAGAGCTGTGCCAGCGAACACGTGCACACAGAATGCGCGCGTAGAGCGGCGTACAGGCCGTACGCTGAGCTCTGCCGGAGGCTTAAAGGGCGAGATACACTCGAGCGTCCTCACGATACGCCTATACGCAGCGTACGTACGCTGTGGCAAAAGCGTAGCCCCGCGTAGCCCCTCAGGGCAAGTACGCGCAAAAGTATTTTTTTACTACGCATACGCGATGCGCATACGCGATGCGCGGTGTCTGACCTAAACTTCCCCGGCGCCGGACTGTTTTGTATGTTACACAAATGAAATAAATTCCCCTTCTTTATCGCTGATCGGGCCTTTTCTTTTGTTTTTTTGCCTAAAGTCAAGTAACCGCTTCTTCCTCCGTTCACTCGATGAATGAAATGAATGAATTCAGGTCCTACCTGGGTGCGCAATGTTTTATATATTCCCTGGTGGGCTGTGTGCTGCAGGAAAAGCACTCCCTGTTATTATTTTTATTTCTGAGAGAACTTTTTATAACATATATAGTAGAAACACCGCATGAACACCGCCGCGGTCTTCAGCGAGCTGCTCATGATAGGTTTCACTTTGAGCTGACTGAAATCTGTCAATCATTTCAGTAGGCGTGTCAAAGTGACCAATCAGCGAGCTCAGTTGAATCCCCTCCGTGCTCAGCTGCTCATATTACAACAAGGAGAACGCGAGCGTTTGAAAGCTGATAGTTTCTGAAAGTATAGAAGCGAAAACATACGCACAAAATATGCGCGCATACGCGCGTATACGGAGTCTGCTTCAGTGTATCTCGGCCTTTAGTGAGACAACGCGCATCGCGTACGCGAGCTTTGCACGTTCGTGCCCTGCGGGGCTACGCTTTTGCCTCTTCGTACGTACGGCATAGTGTGGCGTACTGCCTGTACGCTGAGCTCTGCCGGGGGAGAGGCCCGGTCTGCTGGTGGTGGGTCGAGGGAGGTGATGAACGTCTGTCCAGAAACAAGCCACATGCACTGAGGGTAAGAGCTGATTTTATTCAACATGTATGGAAATCACAAAGGGACTTGCGGGGACTATCAAAATAAAAGGAAGGTCGAGGAACTTGCAACAAGTAAAAAGATTGGATGTAAATCTATCTTCACCTGCCGTGTGTGTCCGTGGTTCTTTTGAGTGAACAGAGAAAAATTCTCCAACATTGTCAACTGTTAGCAAAGTATCTCATGAACCACCTGACACATTATAATGAAAATAAAGTACCTGTGTCATCAAATTTTTACAATAAATAACGTCTCATTGGAAAGATATCATACTACAAAATTGATGTTGCTGAGATGAGCGGTTCTCAGATTGGAGCATTGCTAGAACAGCTAACAAAACAGACAGTAGTGAATAATTTTATGCTTCTTTATTCAGACTATTAATATTCTAAAGAGAGTTAAAAAAGTCAGATTTCAGTTGTTCAATAAATAAAGGACAACCAGGGAGTTGTATTTTCAAAGGGCTCCCCTTTGATGTCACTTCCTGCTTTACTTTGGCCAAGCTTAATAAATAAAACAAGCTAATGTGACAACACCCATCTGCTCACTACAGACTGATGTTCGGGCTGCTGTTTAATACTGTATTCCATATTATTTTACATTATTATTATTGGGGAGTGGTGGCACAGAGGTTAAGAAGGTGAGCTTGTGATTGGAAGATCG
The DNA here is from genome assembly GCA_038048925.1 of Garcialebias charrua. NCBI lineage: Eukaryota > Metazoa > Chordata > Actinopteri > Cyprinodontiformes > Rivulidae > Garcialebias > Garcialebias charrua. The sequence continues at coordinate 18,669 of JBBPBX010022588.1, forward strand.
GCGGTTCAAGCCCCGGTACTGATAACAAGAATGTGGGTGGGATAAGTGCCGCACCTGTCTGTGCACCCTCACCTGCCCCACCCTGGACCCCTGAGCAAGGCCCTCATCTGCCTCCAGTCCCTGGGCACCCTAGACATAAGCTCTCTGCTCCACACAGAGGGCTGTGGTTGTGTCAGGAAGGGGATCCGGTGTAAAAACTATTAGTGCGACTGAGTTCGCTGTGGTGACCCCTGTTCACCAACATGTTCAACAAATAGACCTTCCCTAGGAGCAGCGGCCGCTTTAAGCAACTGCCTTGCTTTTTTCATGTCACAATAGCTGCTGTGAAATACTCCATGATATTAAGCCAGCGCGTTCTTTACCTCCCAGCTTCTGCCTCCGTCTTTGTCTTTCTCAAGTGCTTGCAGCATGGCATCATGTAGGGTTGGGAAGAACATGGAGGTCAGGATCTGATCATCGAAGAACATACATTCGTGCAGTTTCTCCAGTATTGAGGCTGGAACAACAACTATATGGTTAAATCCATAATTCAGCAACACTCACATTTGCTGGGGTTGTGCTTTCTACTGAGAAAGACAGTGTTTATATTAAAAAAAAAGTTAACTTACCATCACATGAAACAATGTAAACATCCACTTCAATTTGGATGAGCTCTTTGAGTGCCTGTGGAGAACAGCAAATGTTCGCTCAATGTTTGCTTCGTTGATAATGGGTGGGTATCTTGTCTAAAAATATCTTGTCTAAAAATGTGCTAAATTTAAATTAGCAGAGCTTGCATGCTTTAATCTCTTGAACAGTCATGGAGGGCTTTTGAAGTCTAAGAAGAAATTTCTAAGATATTTCTATACACCTGATCTCTTCTCAACTCAACTTTATTTTGGTAAATTAAAAACATTACAAACAAAAGAAAAACAATATCAATGGTAAATCAATAATTTACCAAAAAAGGAATAGGCTGAAGCCAAGGCTTGCTGCTACCACAAACAACAACTTATGTCTCCAGGAGTACTCAGACACTGTACAGTATGTTCATACATCACCAAGTGCATTGATGATGTAACTAATCTCAAGACCATCACTGTTCGGGCAAATCAGAAGCCATGGCTGACAGCTGAGGTTTACAGACTCCTGAGAGCCAGGAATGCTGCCTTCAAAGCGGGAGATCAGGTGGGCCTGAGGGCAGCCAGAAAGAACCTGGATTGGGGCATCAGAAAGGCCAAGAAGCAGTATTCCAGGAAAATAGCTCACCGTTTCAAGGACAGCAAGGATACACGCAGTCTGTGGCAGGGAATACAGACCATCACAAACTACAAACCACCCCCCCAGACCTGTGACAGCTCAACCTCTACGCTGAATGAACTGAATGAGTTCTTTGCTCGGTTTGAGGCAAGTAACAGCACACCTGCACATAAACTCCCCCCCTCTCCTGATGGCCAGGTGCTGGCGCTGTCCTCAGACAGCGTAAGGCGATCATTTATCAAGATTAACGCCCGGAAGGCCTCTGGTCCTGACAACATACCTGGTCGTGTGCTGAAGGACTGTGCAGGGGAACTCGCAGCGGTCTTCACGGACATCTTTAACATCTCACTGAGCCAGGCCATCGTCCCCACCTGTTTCAAAGCCACCACCATCATCCCTGTCCCAAAGAAGGCAACGCCCGCATGCCTCAATGACTATCGCCCAGTAGCACTCACCCCCATCCTGATGAAGTGCTTTGAACGGCTAGTCATGAAAAGCATCACATCTGTCCTCCCTGCCTCCCTGGATCCCTTCCAATTTGCATACCGACCTAATCGCTCAACCGACGATGCCATCTCCTCTGCCCTCCACACAGCTCTCACACATCTGGACACGAAGGACTCTTATGTTAGAATGCTGTTCATCGACTTCAGCTCGGCATTCAACACCATCATCCCCCAACAGCTCATCCATAAACTGGACAGTCTGGGGCTGAACACCTCAATGTGTAACTGGCTGCTAGACTTCCTGACCGGGAGACCACAGACAGTACGGATCGGGAGTAACACATCTAGCACCATCACATTGAACACAGGGGCCCCACAAGGATGTGTGCTGAGCCCCCTTCTATTCACCCTGCTAACACACGACTGCACACCATCGTACAGCTCCAACCACTTCATCAAGTTTGCGGACGACACAACAGTGGTAGGTCTCATCAGCAACAACGATGAGACGGACTACAGGAACGAGGTGAGCCGCTTGGCCTTGTGGTGCGGACACAACAATCTCACTCTCAACGTGGAGAAGACAAAGGAGATTGTTGTGGACTTCAGGAAGAGGGATGCACAACATGCCCCTCTGACCATCAACAGCACCGCAGTGGAGAGAGTGGACAGCACCAAGTTCCTGGGAGTGCACGTCTCGAAGGACCTGTCCTGGAGCAGGAACACTGCAGCACTGGCCAAGAAGGCTCACCAGCGCCTCTACTTTCTCCGCAAGCTGAAAAGGGCTGGAGCTTCAACCCCCATCATGTGCACCTTCTACAGGGGTGCCATAGAAAGTGTCCTGACCAGCTGCATCACTGTGTGGTTTGGTGCATGTACTGCATCATGCCGCAAGAGCCTCCAGCGCATCGTGAGAGCAGCTGAGAAGATCGTCGGCACCTCCTTGCCCTCACTGCAGGACTTACACAGCAAACGCCTCACTCGGAAAGCCCACTGCATGGCAGGTGATCCCACACACCCACTACACAGCCGCTTTAGACTGCTGCCATCAGGGAGGAGACTGAGGAGTCTCCAGGCTCGAACCAGCAGACTGAGAGACAGCTCTGTTCATCAGGCAGTCAGAATGCTAAACACTCTGCCTGCTCTGCCTCCCCTCCCATTTGAACTGCCTTAACACAAAAAACTTTCTCACACATTACCACTCAACACAAAGTTTTTAACACTGGACCCTGTGTCATCAAACGGGTTATTCACTAAACTCTCGGTCATGTGCTCATTCAGTTTGCACTACTTCTCATATTTGCACTAATGTTTGTATTACATTACTGCCTATAGTCATACTACTGTTTACATTCACTGTTTACATTTATTAATACGGTTTACATTTATTACTACTGTTTTACATTTATTACTACTGTTTACATTTACACTACTTTTATATCTACACTACTGCTGATACATATACAGTATTCTCTGACTAGCCTTATCTAAAGCTCTACAGAGAGTGGTGAAGGCTGCACAGAAGTCTGTTGGAGTCAGTCTCCCCACCATCACAGACATTTACACCTCCAGATGCAGGAAAAGAGCCACCTGCATCATGAAAGACCTCACTCATCCAGCACACTCACTCTTTGCCCCACTCCCCTCAGGACGGAGGTTGAGGAGCATCAAGTGTAGAACCACTAGACTGAGGAACAGCTTCTACCCTGAGGCTGTTAGACTCATGAATAAATAAAAATAAAATAAAAAATAAACACTGCAAAATATCACATCATACTGATGCTGATCTGTTTTCTTGTTGCTGTGTTCATCTGTGTTCATCTGAATGTGAATGTTCACATGAATGTGAAGAAGACAAAGGAGATGATTGTGGACTTCAGAAGGAACAAACACAACCATGCCCCACTGAAAATAGGTGGGTCTGCAGTGGAAGTGGTCTCCAGCTACAAATACTTGGGTGTACACATGAATGATAACCTCAGCTGGAGCAACAACACCACCAGCCTGATCAAGAAAGGTCATCAGAGACTCTACTTCCTCAGACGGCTGAGACGAGCTGGTCTGAGCAGCCCAGTCCTCACCTCCTTCTACAGGTGTGCAGTGGAGAGCATCCTGTGCTCCAGCATCAACGTGTGGCATGGAGGCTGCACAGTTGAAGAGAGGAAAGCTCTGCAGAGAGTGGTGAAGGCTGCACAGAAGTCTGTTGGAGTCAGTCTCCCCACCATCACAGACATTTACACCTCCAGATGCAGGAAAAGAGCCACCTGCATCATGAAAGACCTCACTCACCCAGCACACTCACTCTTTGCCCCACTCCCCTCAGGACGGAGGTTGAGGAGCATCAAATGTAGAACCACTAGACTGAGGAACAGCTTCTACCCTGAGGCTGTTAGACTCATGAATAAATAAAAATAAAATAAAAAATAAACACTGCAAAATATCACATCATGCTGATGCTGATCTGTTTTCTTGTTGCTGTGTTCATCTGTGTTCATCTGAATGTGAATGTTCACATGAATGTGAAGAAGACAAAGGAGATGATTGTGGACTTCAGAAGGAACAAACACACCCATGCCCCACTGAAAATAGGTGGGTCTGCAGTGGAAGTGGTCTCCAGCTACAAATACTTGGGTGTACACATGAATGATAACCTCAGCTGGAGCAACAACACCACCAGCCTGATCAAGAAAGGTCATCAGAGACTCTACTTCCTCAGACGGCTGAGACGAGCTGGTCTGAGCAGCCCAGTCCTCACCTCCTTCTACAGGTGTGCAGTGGAGAGCATCCTGTGCTCCAGCATCAACGTGTGGCATGGAGGCTGCACAGTTGAAGAGAGGAAAGCTCTGCAGAGAGTGGTGAAGGCTGCACAGAAGTCTGTTGGAGTCAGTCTCCCCACCATCACAGACATTTACACCTCCAGATGCAGGAAAAGAGCCACCTGCATCATGAAAGACCTCACTCACCCAGCACACTCACTCTTTGCCCCACTCCCCTCAGGACGGAGGTTGAGGAGCATCAAATGTAGAACCACTAGACTGAGGAACAGCTTCTACCCTGAGGCTGTTAGACTCATGAATAAATAAAAATAAAATAAAAAATAAACACTGCAAAATATCACATCATACTGATGCTGATCTGTTTTCTTGTTGCTGTGTTCATCTGTGTTCATCTGTGACCATCTGCTCATACAAACTCATGTTCGTGCTGCTGTTTATTCCCACTATATTAGGCTTAGTGTATTACTAGTTGATGTTTTTCTTAGTTAGTTCTCGATGTTATTACTGTTTTTCTCTTTCATTTGTTGTTGGATGTAACTGGGACCTCGTGTACATAATCTCGTTTTCATCTCATGTACCACATGCGGTGCAAATGACAATAAAGACTCTCTGACTCTGACTCTGACTCTGATCTGTGACCATCTGCTCATACAAACTCATGTTCGTGCTGCTGTTTATTCCCACTATATTAGGCTTAGTGTATTACTAGTTGATGTTTTTCTTAGTTAATTCTAGATGTTATTACTGTTTTTCTATTGCATTTGTTGTTGGATGTAACTGGGACCCCGTGTACATAATCTCGTTTTCATCACATGTACCACATGCGGTGCAAATGACAATAAAGTTACTCTGACTCTCTGACTCTGACTCTAAAGGCTGAGTTATACTTTCGCTTTGGTCCGCAAGCTGGAGCGCGCGCCCCGCGCGCGCACCGAGCCGTGCGGCTCCGTGCGTTTATAGTTTCGCCGGCGGCGCATGCCAAAGTGCTGTTCTTTGAGCCCAGTCCACTGCAAAAGTGAACGGTGCGGCGCGCGCGGCGCGCGCACTAGGCTTGCGGAGTTTCAAAAATTCGGAGGTGCGCGACACGCGCCAAGACGTCGCGCGGGGCCAACGCGCAGGGGGCGGGGACTGCGATATTGCGTCACTTCTGGCGCGCGCCCCTCGCGCGCGGCGCGACGCGTCAAGTATAAATCAAGCTTTAGGATGCCCAATGTGCCTTATGTGCCTCACTGCATATGCCACTTTGCCTCTATACCAACATCAACTACCTCATACATATACTGTGTACATTAACTTATATGCTGCTGTGCCACTCTTTGCAAATGTCAATGCTAGAACCTTCAGTTTATTTTATAGATATACTTTTTATACTTTTTATACTACTATGCAAAAACTCAGGACAGTATTACACTTTTATTATTTCATTTTATGCTTATGTTCATTGGGTGTTTGGTGTTTTAGGGGTGTTTGGTGTTTCAGTGTTGGTGTAAATTTTCATACTTTTATACTATTATGAAAAAACTCAGGACAGTATTACACTTTTATTATTTCATTTTATGCTTATGTTCATTGGGTGTTTGGTGTTTTAGGGGTGTTTGGTGTTTCAGTGTTGGTGTAAATTTTCATACTTTTATACTATTATGAAAAAACTCAGGACAGTGTTACACTTTTACTATTTTATGCTTATGTTTATTAAATGTTTTAGTGTTTAGTGTTTAGATGGTTACTGTTGCACCGAGGAGAATCCTGTGTATGTCCTGTACATATTGCAGTTCTGACAATAAAGTTGACTTTGACTTTGACTTTATACTTGCCTACCCTATTCATAGACTCAGCAGTCTACATAATGTCAGATATCTACTGTCCATATATATATATATA
>JBBPBX010022588.1:25064-35558 GCA_038048925.1 Garcialebias charrua
TATTCATAGACTCAGCAGTCTACATAATGACAGATATCTACTGTCCATATATATACATAAGTGCACATACAAACATTGACTGTATATTTAAATATGCATGTATATGATACATACACATACTCACATTACATACATACATGGTTACACAATACATGCATCTACATAACATCTCCATAAGCTTGTATAATTTTACATTTTAAGGCTCTTTTAAAACTCACCAAAAAAGCACATAATTTGAGATCATCACTCAGTTCATTCCACAGTTTCACGCCGATAACTGAAATACATCTAGATTTTACTTTACTTTTCTCTTTAGCTTGTTCAAATATTAACAAACCTCGTAAATTATATTTACTCTCTCTTAACTTAAATAATTTCTGAATTCCAGAGGGAAGACTTTTATTCAGTGCTTTATACATTATTTCCAGTATTTTTATATAAACAATGTCATTAAATTTTAAATTATTATTTTCATTTAGTTGGTTCACAATATCCCACTTTATTAATAAGCCTGATTGCTTTTTTTGTAACTTTATTAACACATCAATAGTAGTTTTATTTGCATTTCCCCATATTTCTGAGCAATATGACAAGTAGGGCATAATCAAGGAAGAGTATATAATATGCAAGCCTTTTACATTTATTAAATCTTTTATTTTAAACAATATTCCAATAGTATTTGCAATTTTATTTCTAATATATTCAATATGAGGCTTCCAACTAAGTTTGCTATCCAGAATGATACCTAAAAATTTTGTCTCATAAACTCTGTCGATTTCAACTCCATTTATATGCAACTTTAAATTATTATAAACCCGATTACCTGAAAATACCATATATATATATTTTTTTTTGTCATTTAAAGCTGCTATATGTAACTTTTCTAACAATATATTTTTAACATATTGCTTCACTCTGTCCCTAGACTGATGTTAGAGAGGTAATCTCTGAAAAAATATATATATTGTCCCCTTGCTTCTCCAGGTGGTAAATAGGCATTTCTAAAAAGAAAAAGTGACCCGCCATTAACCAGCCAATAAAAACAGAGTTTGTAACCAGCCAATAAAAACAGAGCTTGAATTTGAATTTCAGCAGACCATGGGAGAGCACCATATATGGCTCTGAGGGGGAGGGATCAGAATGCTTTGCCTGTTGAAATTTTTTCTAAGTGCTGCAGTTCTACAGAAACTGCAGACTGAACCTTTCAAGAAAGCTTATTATAATCAAACCACTTTTTTAACTCAGCTAGCTCTTTTTCTACTATTTGTACGCTAAGTATCAGGTATGTACTACGTATGTTGTTCTTTTTTCTACTGCTTCTTTTTACAGGGGTTGCTTGTTTGTTTGTTTGTTTGTTTATTCTGTTGTTGTTTATTCTAATTAAACTGCTCCAAGACTGAGGCCATACTGATTGGCACCCCTCACCAGGTACAAACATCTCCTATAACAACACTTTCCTTTTCTGGACAAGACATCCCCCTCTCCACCTCTGTTACTAATCTTGGAATAAAAATGGACTCCAATCTTACATTTGAAAATCACATTAAGCATCTGTTTAAAACTTGCTTCTTCCATCTTCGAAACATCTCCAGACTTCGCCCATCCCTAACTTTTTCCGATGCTGAGAAGCTCGTCCATGCTTTTGTCTCCTCCAGGCTCGACTACTGCAACTCCCTGTTTATTGGAATCCCTGGCAAAAACCTTCAGAAACTTCAATATATTCAAAACAGTGCAGCAAGGATCTTGTTGAGAGTTCGTAAATTTGAACATATTACGCCCATTCTCCATAACCTTCATTGGCTTCCTGTCGCCTACAGAATTCAGTACAAAACTGCTCTCATTACACATCAATGCTTACATGGAGCTTCACCAGATTATCTGAAGGATATTCTTATTCCATACTCATCCACCCGGTCGCTGCGGTCACAGAACAGTAATCTCCTTCACATTCCGAGAACCAAATTAAGGACCATGGGAGACCGGGCTTTCAGTGTGGCTGCCCCCCGCCTGTGGAACTCTCTTCCTGACTGTCTGAGAGCCCCACAGTCTGTGGTTGACTTTAAGAGCGGCTTGAAGACCTTTCTTTTCGACCAAGCATACTCTACCTCCTCATGATTCTACTTTTGATCTTAGCTGATATTGTTATTGATTTTAATTGTTTTATTATTTGTTTTATTGACATTTAATTCTGTTGCTCCTTGTAGCACTTTGAGATTTTCATTAATGAAAAGTGCGTTATAAATTGAATTCATTATTATTATTATTATTATTATTATTATTATTATTATTATTATTATTATTATTATTATTATTATTATTATTATTCATTCATTTCATTTCAATTAAAACAAGACATATTCAAAACAATAAAATAAAATAACTATAAAATGAAAGGCAGCAGAAGAAGAATAAATTCTTATCATTTCTGCCCCTTCTTAACTATATCAAATCAAAACAATCAATTCAAAAAATACATAATACAATAAACCACAAAATTATCACAATTTTTCAATATAATTTCTAAATATCAGCAAAACTTATATATATCTCATCAGCAAAACATTCTTTATCTTTTTTTTAATACAACTAATGATTTCTCCTTTTTTACATCATCGTCCAAACTATTCCATAAACTAATTCCCTTCATTAACGTAGACCTACCCTTTAAACTTGTTCTATACCTCTTCTTTTCAAAAATATCTGTTCCCTTTAAATTATAACAACTATTTCTTTTAACAAAAAAACAAAAAAACATTGCCACAGAATTCATGAAATATATGGCAATTGTTTTACACTGGATGCCATTCCTGGCACAACCTTGGCTCAAATTCACAGCCCCAGGGTTACAAGACTACAGCACCGACAGACAGAGCTTATGTACTGCGCCTGTGCTGGGCTGTATTACGTGTTGCTACCTAGGAAACAGTTTGTTGTGTTGCTGTTCCTTTTAGTGAATTCATTGCATTTTATTTTTTGAAGGGGTCCTATTTTGAAAGATTTTTAAACACTATCCTGCATGACAAACATCGAAGATTGTTTTTACCATTTTTAGCCCCTTCATGCCGGAAATGTCCACGAAGGAGACAGCAGAGAAGTCCAGGATCATACTGTGGAGATCCACTTTGGGAACACTGATCTCAGAAGGAAGATCAGCATTCCAATTTATGTGGAACGGAAGGTCCTTGAGATCTGTTGGCAGATCCACCTCGTCCAGGTTCACTTCAGAGTTATCGGTTGTTTGGCAGAACAAATCCATTATTCCTTTCTGTTTGGCAAATGCAGTGAAGATTAGGAGAAAGAGTTTCATGAAACAATGTTTGAAATAATAACTTTGTAATGAAAGTGTTCAAGATGTTTAGAAGAACAAACGTTTAAAGTAATCCATTTAAGGAAGGACAGACAAAAAGGCAACTAGTCTAGTATTTGACATTTTCTTTACATTATGTTCTTGTAAAAGTCCCACCTCTTTAATATCCTGATCTTTTTCCTGCAACATTTTTTTTATTTTTTTGATAGCCTTGTTCCTCTTCTGCAAAACCCTCAGGGGGTTAAACCCAACCTGGAACACAGTTTTGACATCATCACTGATTTAATTCAAAAACTGCCACTGTAAAAAGAGGAGTGTATGTGTCATACATACAGCTTCTATCATCTTCTTCCTGAAGAAATCAACATTGGCAAAGAAGATAGGTGAAGGTACCCGGAAGATTTTTATCCCTTTTGTTTCAAACATCTGTGAAAGAATGAATGGTGGCGTGAAACCATTCAGCTTTTATTATAATCAACTGTTTAGTTTCATTGAACATACTTACGTGCAGATAATCTTTGCGATTTCTGTACAAGTCAGTCCCTGGGATGTTGGCTAAGATGGAACAGTGGGGGCTAAAGAGAGACAGGAAGTGCGAACAAATAAAAGCTTAGCCTTCAGGAAAGGTACAGAAAATGATGGCAAACAATGAAATTTGTGACCTCATTCTTTTTAAGTTCAGTACTCATTTTCACAAAATACTTTTAACTGGATAGACAACAACAAAAAGGTCAAAGGTCTGTTGGGGGTGTCGATCAATTCCTAGTTTTGTAACCGCACACTGATGTACTCCCCCTAAAGGTCATAGTCCTACTCTTACTTTTCAATGTGGGGGTGGGGGGGCATGATGTCTCAGTTCTATTTTGTGATGTAAGGGGAGAGTGAAAGGGTTGAGCTAGCTCACTCTTCGACATGGACTTTGACAAAAATGTGTGTAAATAAGTACCCTGATGCATGCTCAATAATCCAGGTAGAAAAATCCAAAAAAGCTAAGTCTGGTCCTCTGGACATTCAAAAAACAAAACAAAACAAAGCAAAAAAAAAAAACTGTAGAAACGTTTCGTCTTTCGTCCGAAAGACTTCCTCAGTCTGAGAAGCTGAGTTCAGCTCAGTCTTATAAATAGCACCCTCCCACAGTGGATCAACCAGTTGGCTGATGACAGCCGAAACCAGCTGCTCACATGATCAAGGAGGACCATCAGCCTGACGATGGATCGTTAACACCCTGATGGTTGTTTGCTATTCACAGAGGGCTGAGTGATACTAGCAATAACAGCATTGTAAGTGGGGGACAGTTGAACCCGGAGGCCTCCACCTCTGTTTAATGATGGACGGTTTCTTTTCACAAAGATGGCCTCCTTTTTTTTTTTTTTTGCTTTGTTTTGTTTTGTTTTTTGAATGTCCAGAGGACCAGACTTAGCTTTTTTGGATGTGTAAATAAGTGTTTTAACTCGGCACTTGTAAATTGCAGTTAAAGTTTCTCGTTCACAGTCATCACCAACAAATATTCAACATGCTAACATTTTGATCAAACCTTTAAAATATTATGTGCAATTAATTGCAAGCTCAGAGATTGTGTTGTAAATGACTCTCAAGTACTATCTCATTTATTTCATCCATCCATCCATCATCTTTACCGTCTTCTTCCTTTCTGGGTTGTGGGGTCTCTGGTGCCCATGTCCAGCTGTTGCTGTGTGAGAGGCAGGGGGACACCCTGGACAGGTCTCCAGTCCATCATTGGGCTTAATTTATTTCAGTCTATAACATTTATTGAGTTAGAGCCAATTTTGTTTAGAAAACTGATTTGCTGTGGCAACCTTCTTGAATTGGAGTGACTCCAAAATGTAATCATTGTTAAATGTACATCTAGTGATTACATTCTGAATGAGATATTTTGCTAACAGACAGACACACACAGTTTTTAGAGTGATGTGCAAAAGCTGTCACAAGGCTGAGTTGATTTTAAATTTATAGGTTCAAGAAAGTAATCACCTGATAAGCGTGTCCTCCGAGAAATTATGACAACTATCAAGTTTCTGTGGTGCCGCCCTCTCTGGTTGAGAATGAGGCGCTGCTTCAAGTGGAGGAGTTTATGTTTTGAGGATTGGTTCACTTGTGACAGAAGATTGATCATTGAAGCTTCTTAAATAGTGTGTACTCTTTATTGGTCTGTTGTGGTAAAAAGGGAACTGAGCTACAAGACAAAGTTCTCTACCGGCTGGTTTACATTCCTATCCTCAGCTATGGTCAGAAACTGGGTAAAGACCAAAAGAACGAGAATGCAGATACAGGTGCTTGAAATGAGTTTTCCTTGTAGGGTAACTGGGCTTCCCTTCCCTTTAGAGATAGTGTAAGAAGTTCAGCTAGCTGGGTGAGACTCAGTGTAGTCTCTGCTCCTCCACATTGAAAGGAGCTGATTGAGGTAGTTTGTTCATCTGGTGAGAATGCCCCCTTAACATGTCTGTCATGACTTATGTCCAGAAGACGTTCTTAGGTCTTCTGGACATGTCTAACTGGGAGAAACCCCCCAGGGAAGACCCAGTACACACTAGAGGGACCATGTCTCTTGGCTGGCCTGGCAACACCTTGGATTCCTCAGAAGAGCTGGAAGTGGACAGAGATGTCTGGGCCACCCAACTCAAGCTGCTGCCCCCGAGACCCACTGAGTCCAGACCAAGCTAATGATGGTGGATGGATGGATCAAGTTTCTGAACTACTGTATGTATATCAAGAGTGCCTCTGAATAAAGCTTAACATAAGCATTCATTCCTGATATTTTCATTAGACTTTCAAAATGTTGTTATAGCATGAACTAACATTTTATGAGCAGTTTTGTATGATCAAACTTTCTTCTGCGTAGAATGATGGGACTGTTTTATGGTTGTTCTGTAGTTCTATATTTATAGCCACAAATTTATTTTATCTTTGATTTAGCTTCTTTTTTTTACAGTAAATGTTATGAATTTTGTCTTACAATTGAACCCTGAAGATGACACTGAGCAGCTCTACGCCCAATCCCAAGGCCAGACCAAAATCCAGTCCCAGCAAAGTGGCACCCAGGCACGTTCCCACCCACACCACCTGCAAACATCCAGTCAAACAGTAAGAATGAGACATCACCAAACATGCCACAAAGTGGGGCTTTCAAATTTTGCTGCTCATGAAATGATTCCTGAACACCTACACACTCTGGCTTGTCTCTCCTCCAGAGGTACAGTATTTCTCTGAACTGCATCAACATCCCCTTCAGGTTGACTATCACCAAGGCCCCCAGAACAGACTGCAAACAAGTCAAATATTATCTTAATGTCATTAAAATATCTTAATTACAATTCATACATTGAGATCACTTAACTAAAAAAATTAACTGATTATACCAGATATATTAAGCAACATCAATGCAAATGTAAAAGTCTTAAGACATACATTTTATTAATTCAATTAAATTCAGTTTGTTTCTATAGCACCAAGTCACAACAGAAGTCGTCTCAGGTCACTCACTGTACAAAAACATTCACATACATAAAAAAAGTCAATTAGTAAAAGTTATCTAAGGAAGCCAGCAGATAGAGGTGGATCGTCATTTTGTCGCAGTCTTAATCCTGAGCAAGCAAAAAGGCAACGTTCATGCATTAGAGTTCAATAAAATCCATCCATCCATTTTCTTTTACCCGCTTCTTCCTTTTTGGATAACGGGGGACACTGGTGTTCAAATCCAGCTATCACTGTGCGAGAGGTGGGGGACACCCTGGACAGGTCTCCAGGGACACATGGAAACAAACGAGACAAACAACCATTCACTCTCTCTCTCACACCTAGAGACAACTTAGAGTTATCAATCAGTCTAACATGCATGTTTTTGGTCCGCGGGAGGAAACCGGAGTATCTGGAGAAAACCCACACACGTATGGAGAGAACATACAAACTTCACCCGCCCCGGACCGGGATTTGAACCAAAGTACCGGTAACCTGCTCGTTGAGAGGCAGTAGCTCTACCAACTGTGCCACAGTGCTTTTGACACCTGGGTCTTGAGGGGAGTGCATTCACTGTGTGATATCTATGTAATACATGATGAGAATGATATCGTAAATGAATTTAATCAATATTTTGTAAATATTGGATCAAGCCTTGCAGCTAAAATACCAAAAGTAGATAATAAGGTGTGTCATTCAATTAAAAGTTGCACCAACAGTATTTTTCTTAGTGGAACTAACAAAGAGGAAATTATGAAAATGGTAAAAAATCTCTCAGACAAGAGATCAAAAGACTGGGTGGACATGGATATGATGTTCGTAAAGGAAATAATAAGTTATGTTATTGAACCGTTTACATATATATGCAATTTATCTTTTTCAACAGGAATATTTCCAGATAACATGAAAGTAGCAAAGGTAATTCCTCTTTTTAAAAATGGTGATAAATGTGTATTCAATAATTATAGGCCAATATCCTTATTACCACAGTTCTCAAAGATTCTAGAAAAACTATTTGTGTCCAGATTGGATCAATTTATTGATAAACAAAACATTTTAAGTAGCAGTCAATATGGGTTTAGAGAAAAAAACTCTACGTCAATGGCTCTCATGGATTTAATGGAACAAATAACTAATGCTGTCGATCATAAACAGTACTGTGTTAGTGTTTTTGTTGATCTAAAAAAAGCATTTGATACCATTGACCACACCATTCTCCTTGAAAAACTAAATAAATATGGTATTAGAGGACCAGCATTACAGTGGGTATCTAGCTATTTGAAGGACAGGAAACAGTTTGTGCAAATAAATGATGTTAGATCTGACCTCCGTGATATCACTTGTGGAGTTCCTCAGGGTTCTGTGCTTGGACCAAAGTTGTTTATTTTATATGTGAATGACTTGGTAAATGTGTCAGCACTACTTAAATGTGTTCTTTTTGCCGATGACACCACTTTTTTCAGTTCGGGTAATGACATAAAACAGATTTTGGATATGATGAAAACAGAATTTATAAAAATACAAACTTGGTTTAAATTAAACAAATTATCTTTGAATTTAGATAAAACTAACTACATGATTTTCAGTAACAAAAAGGGAATTGTTGATGACGATCCATTTGAAATTGAAGATGTTGTGATCTGTAAAGTGAGTGAAGTGAAGTTTCTGGGTGTTATCATTGATGACAAACTGACATGGAAACATCATGTAAATTCCATTAAAAAAAAACTAGCTAGAGCAATTGCAGTACTGTATAAAGTCAGGGATTTTTTAATTGATAAAGCTTTACATATGTTGTATAACACAATCATTGCTCCACATTTAATCTATTGTATTGAGGTTTGGGGAAAAGCATGCAAAACTATTACAAAGCCTGTTTTTATTTTACAAAAGAGAGCTGTAAGAGTAATCACCAGAAAACATTTCACTCACCCTTCAAACACTTTGTTTATTCAACTAAACTTATTGAAATTCCAGGAATTGGTAGAATATAGTATTTTATCAATTATGTATAGGGCTCATAATAACACATTACCTTTAAATATCCAAAGAAATTTTATAAAAAGACAAAGTTATTACAATCTCAAAGGGACAGAGATATTCATCAAACCACAATTCAGAACCAGCTTAAAAGGACGGTCTACCTCAATTCAGGGAATTCGATTGTGGAATGCTCTGGAGAGTGATGTTAAAAATGAAAAATCAATGTATACATTTAAGAAAAAGGTCAAAAAGGACTTGCTCAAAAACTATATATGATGTAATCTTGCGTGTTTGTGTATTACAATTATGTTGTACTTATGATGTACGGTACGTTTGTGTATTACAGTTAGAAAAATTAAGTAGAGTTATTCATTTTATGAAGCAGTTTGTGTATTACAGTTAGAAAAATTAAGTAGAATTATTCATTTTTGTGATGAATTTGTGTATTACAATTAGGAAAATTAAGTAGAATTATTCATTTTGTGAACATCTTGATGTTGTGCCATCTTTTAGTTTGTGTATTTCAATTAGAAAAATTAAGTAGAATTAAGTAGAATTATTCATTTTATGATCTAGTTTGTGTATTACAGTTAGGAAAATTAAGTAGAAAAAAATAATTAAAAAAATAGGAAAATTAAATAAAATTAAAAAAAAAAAAAAAAATTAGAATTAGAAAATTAATTAGAATTATGGGTGATGTAGTTTGTGTATTACAGTTAGAAATATTAAGTAGAATTATTCATTTTGTGATCTAGTTTATGTTTTACAGTCAGGAAAATTAAGTAGAATTATTCATTTTGTGATGTAGTTTGTGTATTACAGTTAGGAAAATAGGTAGAACTATTCATTCTGTGATGTTGCTTGAAAGTTATCATTGGTTGAACAAACTGTGAAATAGGGGCAGATATAATAAGATTTCATCTTCTTTCTGCTCCCTTCATTTTATCCTACTTGTAATCTTGTATCTGATGAAACTGTCTTGTATTGTTCTTTTAAAATGAATGAATAAACATCAAATCAAATCAAATCAAATGTTGATGGCAGATTTGCATCTTTTGAACAGCTGGTACAGAAGTTCAATATTCACAAATCACAGATTTTTATATACAGTATCTGCAGCTGAGACTTTTTGTGAGGTCTAACTCTGAATGTTTTCCTTTGTACCCCTCAAACATTTTGCGTTTAAGATTTTGGAATGCAGGTCTTATACCAAAGAGGCCCTTACTGTAGTAAGATCTAATCAATATTTTGTAAACACTGGATCAAGCCTCGCAGTCAAAATACCAAAAAGTAAATAACAGTGTGTGTCATTCTATTGAAAATTGTGCCAACAATGGGCCTGGCGGTCGGAGAGGTGTCTTGGCCTCGCTCCTTGGGTGGACCTCGGGGAACTGGAGGGGCCCGTTGGGTCAGTGGGGGAGCTGACTCCCTGCGGGAGCATTTGCTCCTGCAGTTATTTTTCTCCTCATCCCTCACCACGCACATCCACCCTCTTCATTTTCAAATTCCACTCATGTAGGTTTTTGGGGCTCGGGTGTGCTGTAACAATTTTACATCTCTGTTGATCATAGCCACCTGGGACTCAATTTTATTACACACCTTAGACATTCACTCATAACATCCTCATGACATTTACATATAGGAACTTGGGGTGGGCACTATGGCTATGGGTGGTGGGATGACACCACTCTCGCCTCCTGTGCCCACTTCCAATAGTTGCATTTAGACAG
>JBBPBX010022589.1:0-41272 GCA_038048925.1 Garcialebias charrua
GCAACTAAAATCAAAGATCAAAATCAGCATAACAAGCTGAAAGGAGCAGAAACAAGTTAATTTGTCTGAAAGTAGCAGAAATTATAATGGGAAAACTTGAATTTATCTGAAAACAGCTGCAATTAGCAAAAACAAAGCTAAAAAATGTAGCTGAAAAGGTAGAATAAGCTTAAATTAGAAGGAGAAAGCAGAAATATGTTTGTCAAATTAGGCTGAAAGAAGCAGAAATGAGCACAGAAACCTGGGAATTATCTGAAGAAAGCTGAAATAAATAAATAAAAATCTGTAAAGTAGCTAAAATAGTAGAAAGAAGCTTAAATTATCAGAAAGAAGTGGAGATATATTTTTTTTCTAAATCAGGCTGAAAAAAGTTGAAATGAGTGCAAAATATATGGTGTTAGCTGAAAAAGCTAAAATTGGCATAAAATCAGCTACCGGTAAATAGTAGTTCAAATAGCAGTAAAAGCTGAAACTTGCGGAAATAAGCAGAAAGGAGCATAACAAGCTGAAATTAGCAGAAAGGAGTTAGAAGAAGCACAGAAATGTTGTAGTTGGCAGAAAGAATAGGAGTTAGAAGAAGCACAGAAATGTTGTAGTTGGCAGAAAGAATCTAAAAGGAGCACAAAACAGCTGAAATTAGCTGAAAGTAGCTTAAAAAAGTTTAAATTTGCACAAGACAGCTGAAAGGCGAACTGGAACAAAATATGAAAGGAGCAATAAAAGGTTGTAAACGCATCTAAAGATATGAAGGATGTAAAATGAGCTCAATTCATTTTCTATGAGGAAAAAAGTGGCAGAAAAGGCTAAATATTTCAAAAAGCTAAAGCTGCACCAATATCAAAAGTGATACCCTTCTCCTGAACAAGCTGAACGTTTTGATATATGACTTGTTGAAATAGCGCAAAAATTGTGGAACGAGAAAGATGGAACAAAACATACAGAAGAAAAATAGCTCATGAATGCTTCATAAACGTTCAGACAATAACCGTAGTATTAGTTTTTATGAAGAATACAGATCTGGTGAAAGTTTGTCGTTTTAATTTGACACTTGGTGTTTGTGTTAAAGTCTGCTGCTCTGTCTCTCTGATTGCACTTTAATCTGTGAGCTCAAGTATTTATCTGTTCAGATCAATATCTCTGGTGACTAGTTGATACACATGCTGGAAAAGAAAAATCAAAGTTTATTACTAAAAGATTTCATCCTAGTTCCAAAACTATTAGTTTTTATTTGTTTTACCTTTGACTTAGCTGCAAACTTTTATCCAAAGTAGTCACATGACATGGTTTATTATCAGAATAGAATAACATGTCAGTACTTAGCATTGGATTTTCTTTTATTCAGGAAGTAAAGTTTGTTATTGTGGACAGTAGAATTACTTAAAGCCCCCTCTGGCATGTGTTTGATGCCTGCTTCCTTTAGGCAGTTTGAAAGATAAAGCAGATAAAACGTCACTTATTCACTCACATGAATATATCACTGTTGAATATTCATTCTACTTTGACTATTACTATTTTTATGGATGCATTTATTAAATATTTTCTGTCCAGTGATTTGCACGTTTTTGCTGATGTTTGCTTAAAGGTGGCCTGCACAATTGTTCAGTACAGTCGTATGAATAAATTAAAGGCTGCCTACCTTTGCTGATCGTTATTGGCATTTTATGTACAAATAAACGATCATCTTCATTGTTTGCATGTGAGTAACTCTTCTTTTTTTACCTTTTCATTACAGATAACTATAAATCAGCCTGCACATCATCAGAGGTGAGTTCAAATCAGCCTCTGTATTCACTGAAGTTGGTGCAACGTTCAGGTTCCTGTTGATTAGTTGAACTTCAACAACTTTAACACCTTCTGGGTAACTTTCTGAGTTAGAGTTCGGTGTAGGAGGCTGGAGTCATTTCCCAACATAAACATTGCACATGGATGTTCTGTGTGGTGAAAATGTTGGTGAACGCAGACTGTTGAAACACCGATGGAAATGTCTTACCTGCATCACAGACATGAAAAGACTTATGAAGTCAAATTCAGTAGCAGCAGTGAATCACGTTTGTAGAGCAAGACACATTTTTTCAAGAATCTAATAAATAATTATTTCACAGTGAATTAATTTTTATCTTGCAGCAGTCCCAGCTGAATTTGTGCAGCGCAAAAACTTCACTGTATTTTCTGCAACCACAGACAAGATGGTGAATTCTGATCGACGTCAAAAGCATCATATTGGTTACATTCAAATAACAGTTTATCATTCGTTTAACTTTATGACCATTCAATTTCCTTAGAGGAAAAGTCAACCACCTTATTTAACTGTTTAAAAATACTATTTTCAAGTTTTTTTTTCCCCACTGAAAACTAGTCAGTCTTTTAGAGCTGCCTGAAATAAAAACATTACATTTTAATGGCTTTTTATATTTTTTGTAACTTAAAACATTTTTTATTATTATTTTTAAGAAAGCTCCTTATTCAAATTCACAAAATATTCATTTTACGGCAATAAGAAGAACAATAAAACAAACAAACAAAAAAATATACGCTTCTTCCACACGAGTACGCCCCAAAGTATTTTTTAACAATTCCTGTCTGGAGTTTTGTGACAACCCTCCTGATCACCGGCTCTGTCATGAGGCCTTGTTGGTCTTCAGACATGGAGTTTTTTTTCTGTTAAATTATTATTTCCTTTAAATTTTATTTGCTCTCCGCATGATAGAATTGCTAGTTTCCTGCATAGCGAGCGAGCTGCAGGTGCACGGTCCACCCGCTAATTACCTCCTGCCTTCAGATAAACCAGCAGTCAGTCATGGAGAGTCCAATTCTGCAGCGTGCATGCACGTGGAACAGCTTTTTAGTACTAAATGTTTACTTGTGCACATTACAAGTGAGTTTTTGTTCTTTACAGTACATACAAACTAAAACAATTTTGTCAGATGCGATGAGAGGTGGGACTCTGCACGACTCTGGCCAGGGAAGACTTACCTCTTCTAGGGTGAAGTTGAACTGCGTCTCGATTTTTACTGAAGCTTTCAAATATAAAAGCAGAGGACCATCTAGTGAGCTAATATAAAAATTGTCCTCTCTCTTCTCTTTTTCTATAACTAATCACGTATCTTCCACTTCAACAAAGTCCTCATTGTCTTACTCAGACGCTGGTTTTCTCCTTCATCTCTGCCTTCTTGATCCTCTTTTCTGTCTGAGAAGTTGCAGTTCCGTCCACCTCTGGGTTTGCAACTCCTTCCTCACGTTCAAAAATTGTATTATTGTTTTGACCCAAACACACTAAAACTGACTAAACTAAACACACTAAATCCAACAAAGTTAAGTCAGGTCCTCTGGACGGTTCATTTGTGTTGAAACGTTTCATCTTTCATCCAAAAGACTTCATCAGTCTGAGGAGCCACACAAACTCAGTCCCATAAGCAGCACACTCACATAGTGGGTCAACCGGTTTGATGGTGATAAGATGGTTTCTGGAGTCTGCCCTCTCTCCCGTCGACTCGTCTGAGACGGCAATGGCCAAACACACCAAACTACACCCCAACTATAAAACCCAAACATGCTAAATGTTGCAGATCTCTCAGATCTCATGACTCACTCCTGCTATCGCTGTCTTTGCTCTGAATTCCAACTCTTTCTTTCTCCTGTACATTTTTTTGGTGCTTGACAAAATAATTTTGGGTTTCCGTCATAAAAGAGGGGGAAATAGATTATTTGTTCGATGGGGGTGGGAGGTGAAAGCAGAGGGTAATGGGGGTGTTTCCTCCCTAAGATTTGCCATCTTTGCTGTGGCCTCTCGCTCTAACTCGCTTCAGAGGTATGATTTTCAGAAAAACATGTGGTGTGGATTATTTATCGTAACTCTGGTTTTGTTTGGCCTATCAACACAATTTATAAAGTAGTGTGTAGCTTGAAGTCTTTACTTTGGACTCAAATTAAAATGGAGTCTCTGAGAGGCTGTGTTTTTCCCATTAGAGCAGGGGTGTCAAAGTCAAATACACAGAGGGCCAAAAAAACAAATTTGCTACAAGCCAAGGGCCGGACTGGTTCAATGTTTATTATAAGGAGGTGATATAAGGTTTTTTTTCTTCTTCTTTCTGCACTCTTTTCATTCAATGTTTTTTTTTTATGAATTTGTTTTATTTTGTCTCTTTTAAATGAATGAATAAATGAATTAAATAAAATATTAAATAAAGCCTCAATAAACACTTATGATCAATAATCCAGGTGAATAATGCAGAATTATAAACGCTTCTTTCATAACTTCTCCATCACTGAAAGACTTCTTATGTTGAGCCAGGATGCGGCTAACACGGTAGGAGGCGATCGTAGCAGTTTACCTTTTGTGCTGGGCCGAGTGAAGATCGATTGCTGTGCTGCAAGCTTGTGTTTTAGCTCCCGCACTTTGAGTCCGTAAAGAACTTTTAGGAGGGACAGCTGTCTCACCGTTTGTGCATCATCTTGAAATGCCGCTCCAAGTTACACTTTTTGGGTAAGGCAACGCTCGAATTACAGATGAGGCAAATAGACTTCGAATTAGAATAAACAAAAAAATACTCCTCCTCCCACTCTGTGTGAAAATAATAAGTTTTCGTTTGCTTGTTCGCTAGTTTTGCATCCATGTTTACTGCGTACTGACATTCACTCCACAGCGCTCTCACGCACCGATAGCTCCACTGCTGTCTTAAAGTCTCGTGAGTCACCGCACCCAAAACTCGCGAGACTATGTCTGTGAGAATACAAGATGGGGAGGGCTGAGGAAAGCGTTGCTGCGCATTGGAATATCGTCACTCCTCCCACCCCCCACCTCCACCACTTCTGCCGGAGTTAGAATGAAGCTTAGCAGCGGACATTTCACCTTGTTAACAGCTGAGAGCCGGCTGCCGGTGTTCTGTGGCTTGCGGGCCGGCTCTAATAGTTATTAATTATCATCCAGGGGGCCATAAATAATTGCTTTGCGGGCCGGATCTGGCCCGCGGGCCACCACTTTGACATATGTGCATTAGAGTGACTGAATTCGGTCATGTGACTGTGACCTGCCAGTGCGTCAATCGATTCCTCAGTTTTTTTTTTTCTATTTTATTTCTGTCAGTCATTGTAGGCAGTGTCGGACACTTGAGTAGACGGTGACTTGCTGCCTGTCACCTTTTATAGAGAAGAGTGCACAGTGGTTGGTTGGTGGGTCCCATGTGTTAAGAAAAGATTTTAGGCTTGCTCACAGATCAAATCTGCATTTTAGATTTTTCTAAATTCATAGACCTTGTTCAAACAAATTACAAACCTTTTATTTGTATTTATTTTTTCTTTTATTTAAATATCTAATTTTTTCCCCTGAAACGAAGACTGACTTTGTGCGCCAAGCAAAACTGAGTGGGAGTTATTTTATTGTGCATGAGATTATAATGCCAATGCTTTAAATAGAACCACTTTGACTTTTCTTCTTGTTGAAACAGTTTTTGTTACTATCATTACTTCAAATATAATCTCCAAAGGAGACGCAAAGCTTTTGTTTGTTTTACCAAGAAAGGTACGCTGTGTAATGTTTGAAGGCGATGTCTCCAACTGGTTCATTATGTGTGCATAGACTAATTACACACAATACTCTGTGAGCTACTAGACTGTCCTTCCTGTTTGCCTGGTAGTTCATGTGATCCCTGGCATGCACAGTATGTGTTTTTGCCTGAATATTATGATAATGAAATTCCTTTTACCTCAGCTGACCGTCAACATGGATGACATCTAACCGCTTAATTGTCTTTACCCATCTCTGCAGGACTGAGACCAAATGCTGAACACGAGTGTTGTCTTATTTCCATTCCTTGACTTTGATTTAAGCCTGTTTCAGCGGGGTTGCATCTTGCACATGTGGTTTGGCTTCTACTGTATTCCACAAACAGGGTGTGTTTGTTTTTACTGGTCTTTGCTAGGAAATAACATCTTGCACAAAAGCCATTTGAATCCACCGCCTAAGAATGATGATGTTGTGGTTGAAACTTAAAGTCACTACCTGTCTGAAGGAAAATATTTGTTTTTCTAAATGATTTACTGTCTGGAAAGTGACATGTGAGGACTGGACTGGACTGATATCTCAAAGATGTGAAGCTCATCTGGTGACCATTACAGTCACCCTTGAGGAGCTTGATGGAAAACATCAAAACTTCTTCAATCTAGTGCTTTGTTTCCACTTCCTTGAGATGTTTTTTCCCCCCTTTTTATTACAAAAACAAGCATTTATTGTAAATCTAATGTAGGGAAGGGTCTGCTGTTTCTGCTTGCAAAAATGAACAAGGACAATATTTGAAGCTAGATTGTGTTTTCAAGGATTCAACATTCTTTATTGTCATTCACATCGCATGTGGTACATGAGGTAGGACAGAATCGTGTACACAGGGTCCCAGTTGCATCCAACAATGGCAAAAATATAAAGTGTAAAAAAACAGTAAGGATCTAAGATATACGCTAAATGAATGCCCAACAGTATGCTAAAAGATCTAAGATATATGTTAGTCACAAATAGTGCAAAACAATACACCGAACAACAACAGCAGCATGATTCTCATAAGTTCTGTTCGGCTATAATTTACACGATAATGTGAGCAAATTCTGGCTCGGAGAGGACCCCAAAACTAACATAAACTGGGATTTATTCAAAGCGTGCAACAAAAATACAGACACAAGGCGCCAAAAGTGAAAAATAACTATCTACAGCAGCATGGTCCTATTGGCAGAGTGGTTCTGATGACAATGAGGTTATTTTAGCAACATGGTCCAGTTGGCACCAGCAGCATGATACTGTTAGCAGTGAGGTTTGGTAGCGGCGTGGTCTTGTTAGCAGCGTTAGCAGGTCTTGTTAGCAGCTTGATGATAATAATGACTGCAGCAGCTCCCAGACTGCCCTCCAAAACCAGGTCTGGCTGACAGAGAACATCCCAGCCGCAGAACCGAACTAGTTCGTAGAGTTCAGTCCGTGCAGGCAGATGGAGGATCATGGAGAAAACCACCATGACTGGCCTGAGCCCGAGGTTGGAAGGACTGAAACATGATGGCACGATGGCAAGGCAGCAACACAGAAAACTCCACGTATGTGTCGCGGTCATACCCATACCGTGGACGTGCATTAATAACAGCCATTTTGTTTCAGAAATTGGAAACAACAACAGATTAAATTGGACGCAGATCAGAATATAGTTTTAAAATTATGTGATTACATGAGTACATTTGATCCCTGAAGACCTGTTTTCTTTTTTTTTCCACTCCTATATAGTTGACACATTTCAATTTATCTTGAGTGGTTTGGCTCTGATTTTATGTTGCACTTTTGCACAGCCTAGTTTATGCCCTTCAAACCAATTTATGTCAGCTTTTTATACTTTTAAAAGGTTTTGTTTCAGATATGGCTGTAACTGATTTTTGAGCACAGCTGTTTTGTTGATAATTAAAGAAAACTCTGCTGTGATTGATTACTTCCAAGTGACCTAGAAAGCCTTGACATACCAACAAATGCTGCTTGCTTCCCTGTAGGAGTGAATGGTTTGAGAATTTTATTTTATTTTTGTTTCATGTCTGCATTATTATTTTTATTTATTGCTGACAAAAGTGGTCCTGTTCAACTGTTAAGTTAGTAATCAACTCCTGTTTTTGAACTTCCCAGAGATACAGACTCTGTCTTTTGTTCCTTTTCATAGTTTTCTTTTCCAATATGGTTGAATTCTCTAGCATGCTGTCAAGAAGGACTTTATTTTTTCCAATGATGCAGAACTATGCTCTCACATTTGGATGATCTGCCATGGCATCTTTCATTTTTTTGTCCTCGTTTGTTGCGTCTCGGTGAAAGAGACTCGGCCAACATCTCGTACTTTCACCAGTCTTTGGAGCTACTCGCCTGCTTGTACAGAGCTGACCCATTCTTTACTCATGCTAAAACTTGTCACGAGATCTCTTTCTTGGCATAGTTCTTAGGAAAACTTGTGAACTGCCTGCTTTTCTGTGCATCATCGAGCCTGTCCCAGTAGCTTAACCTAGTTTGTCTGCTGTTGAAGATTAAGGTGAGATTAGTTCTGGTATCCTATAGGCACTTCTGTTTGCCATATTAGCTGAAGACCCTGAAGTTCATATTGATGTTCATTTTCATCAGTGAAACTTTTTTATTTTGAAATAAAGCCTCTATGCAATTTACGTAAGAAGGAAAATTATGGAACTGAAGCAACATTTTCTTTTGAAATGCCAATAAATGCTTCATATTTGACTGTTTGGCACAGGCTGAGTGCAGCTGGTTGAACAGGGGCTGAATGTGTCTGCATGTGGTCATGCTTCTGAATGCTTCTCCCTGCCATCTGTGACCTCTGTCACAACAAAAACTCACTTTTGTCAGCTCTGGCGTTACGCTACACAGCCGAGGAAAGGATTTTTCGTGTTGTTCTATCAGTCGCAAGACTCGCAACCATGAGAGACTCAATGTTATTTTTTATTGTCTGCCCTTGTTTGCAGTGACGGCTTTAAATCTGTCAGTTCAATGTCCGATTTTACTTTTGAGCCCTGAGTGCCCTCATTATGTTACACCCCGCTTTTAACCAAGTCACTCAATTGATTTCTGCAACACTTAACCCAGTGCGGTTCACATTACAGCACCTAAGATTATATTTATCCCTTTAAATGGACATCAACAAAAATCACTAAGCCATGGGAATCTAATTATTGAGCTGGTGGAACTATTTAGGTCCATTCACTCTGTTTAGGTTTAACACAGAATAAATCGATTTGTGACTAGTCAAAACTTCAGAGATGATTGCAGCTACAGACTTTGAATTTTGTATATGTAGCAACGGATTATTTTAATACACGTTATAAATTCTCAGTTGGCGATTTGTGAAAGAAAGTGAATTAAATCAGCCTGTCTTTATTTTATTGGGATGATGTAATTTGCACACATATTAGTTATTTTGTGCAAGAGGTATTTAGACATGTGTGTGTGTTTAAAGGAGACCACATATAGGTATTTAAAATTTTTATGTTATGTCTGTGTGCTATCTTGACAATATTAATTCATTTTAATACACAAAATAATTCTTAGATAATTAATTATACCCTTTTTAATTCTGCCATTTTTAACTTTCGTTTTGAACGACCGGTTTCTTGAAGTCCACGCCCTTCAACGATCTGTTAACGCCCTCTGTAACAGCCAGTATCTGTAATGTGTTGTTGTTTTAAAATTAGCTCTTTTTTTATTACTCATTTGACTTACTGTTAGTGCTAGCTTAAGATAACTTACCGAAACCCGTCTGAGCGCGCCGCAATTAGCTGCTCCTTTTAGCATGAGACCACCCGAATCCGAAGCTAATGTTAGCTTGTTCCTCTTCCGGTGTTCGCCAGCTCCGCTCGTTGCACGCGGAGATTTTGGGAGTTATCGCTGTTCCAGTCAAGACAACACAAAGTTCACCAAGTGTCTCCCGTAAATTAATCCGTAAGGAGAAGGTCCTCGCTGCTGCGAGGCTGCTGCGAGGCAGCAGCGAGGCTGTACAGTTGAAGCTCCGCTCCATCCGCCAGAAGAGGGTCCCGTTGCCGCCGGTCCCTACGCCGGGGGTCCGCTCGTTTAATTTTTGCCGGCTGCGCGTTGGGAGCGATCGCAAATACACTAAAAATTGAACTAAAACATAAAAATAACAATTATACTTTATTTATAAAGCCATTTAAAAAAAAAACACAGCTGCAACAAAGTGCTGTACACATGAAATTAAGAACATATAAACAAAAGATGAGATGAAATCATGAAAAACAACAGTCATGTGTTTAATACAGAAGTGGGTTGAGCCTAACCAGGGGTTGCTAGGTGAGGGGCTGGACTCAGGTTTGAGGTGATTGGCTACGGCTTGTGACGTCAATAACTGCAGGAAGTGTGAATCCAGGTGTATTTATCAAAAATAAATAAATCTACTTAGAGTAAATAAACCACTGGGTGCATTTTTTTGGCACAAGGACTGTTTTTTTATGAAGTAAATACCCAAAGTTGAGTAAAAAAAACATTAAAAAGTGAATTTTGAATGTGTGGTCCCCTTTAATTATAGGCCCTGGGGCTGCGTCGGTGCAGCGGGCGCCGGCGGGGGCCTGTGAATTTGTCGCGGGCGACACCGGGGGGTCATTGTATGTGGTCACTGGTAGGGGTTTGTCCGGTTCTTCCCCTTGGTAGGATCTGGGGAGTGGGCTAGTGGCTCGTCCTGTTCGGGCAGTCCTGGGGACTCTGGGCTCGGGGTCCTTCCTGGGGTCTTGGGCTTTGATCGCTCCTTCGTCTGCCTCGGGCTTTGGGGGGACGGATCTCTGATGCTTCACAGTCGCTACTAAATGTTCTATTGGAGGAACCTTATACACTTATGCATGCTCACAACCACACACAAATGGATGCAGGGATGTATATATAGATATATGCAGATATGTAGATGGGTATATAAATGAATATAAAAGTATATGTATGTATACTACTGTATATATATATTTGTAGATATGTAGATGGGTATATATATAAATGAATATAAAAGTATATGTATGTATACTACTGTATATATATATTTGTAGATATGGGTATGTGTATTTATAGAATTCTACTGCAAGCTCATGAATATTATTAGTCTTTATGCATGTATGTTCCATTGTTGTGTTCTGTCATGTGCTTTNTTGCTGAGGCCTTTTAAGATGTCAAAATGTAACTTTGAAGTGAAAACGAGAGCAGGAATGTGGAACACACCACACTAGAGTTCACCTGATTTCACGAGGTAGACAAAGCAGTGTGTTCATCCTTACTCCTTGTTCGCAAGGGGAACACAAAAATAACACGTCAAAGACATACTATAACATGCAACAAATCTAAATCTGTCATTGGTAAATGCAGCCAGCACAAACATTCATTCATTCATTCAACTTTATTTAGTCAGGTAAATCTCATTGAGCCTCGTGGACTCATTTACAAGAGCGACCTGCTACAAACTAAAGAATGATGAACAGCAATGGTAGAATTTCCTTAAACAATAAACAATAGAAAAACACAAGAGAGAAATACAGATTTTTTTTAAACAAAGTATCAAAAACTAGCAAAACATTATAAGGTAGATGTATAAAATCAAAAACAAGAACATAACTGCATTGGTTTTTGCCAGGATTCCAACAGATTCTTAAAACCATTTAGAGAAGTCAAGGCCGAGAGCTTCAGAGCTAGGGCTGGTTGAGGTTTTATTACTGTCTAATAAGTTTTATTGCTAAAGTTTTAAGAGCTGGAGTTGAATTATGGTTTACAATGCTAATATTAAATAGTTATTTTACTTGACGGTATTAAACAAATAATGTGTGACAGATTAGTCACAGATCGCAGTAAAATTACTTGTGATTTCTTGGGGTTTATATTTGTTTGAAGTAGTTAAACGGCAGCATGCGAACAAATGGCTTTTTTATTTTGAATGAAAAATGGCTTGAAGCAAATGTTATTAACTTTATCATACTGCATCACATTGAAGAGTCATTTTGAGGAATAAAAAGCATCTTCCCAAAGCGTACTGTAATCTGCTTGTATCTAGATATGCTTCAGATGGTCTCATACGGGAGAAACACACATCTCTAATATCCTCACTTGTTCATATTCTTATTATTCATGTTCAGCTAATAATAAGTTAAATAATGGAACTTTACAAGAAATCAGATAACGGTTTGGCAATAAAACAAACCAAAAACCATTCAGCCTCTTTATTTACTGTACAGAGTTGTAAACTAGCTTTGTGGTTCAAGAGTTATGTTGTGTAGCCCTAACGGACAGATTTGTTACCTCATGAAACAAAGTTTAAATTTATAAAGAAGTTTTTGTCGAACCGAGAGAACTTCTCTCTGACATCACAGTTTGTTTTGGCACAGTGTTTTCTTGCTAAGCCGTGAAGAATGTTGTCTGACGGATGCAGCATCACATTCTGAATGGACCGGGGGAGTTTCTAAGCTGCTCACACGTTTTCTGATCTTTGTGAGTTTAATAAACACTAATGTCTGTTTCTGCGCCAAAGCTGAGTTCATTCTTAGCGATGACTCAAAGAATTTCTTAAGAAGGACTTGACAACATCTTGTGCCACCTGTAGTTGGCTAAGCTCACCACTGGAACTTATTCGAGTTTCATCAGCATCGGAAAGCACCCACCTTTTCTGGATGGTTCATAGTTCCAGTTTGTGGTTTATTACCAAATAATTCAGCTTTTGAATCCCAGCTGTGGTTTTTTCCCCCTCCCTCAACCGATTCACATACCGTATTTTTTGGCCTATAAGTCAGGTTTTTTTTGCATAACTTGCATGCCCTGCACTTATACACCAAAGCGACATATTTGTGTCCCCCCCCCCCCATATTTATAAACTAATTTTTGGCTGAGATATGACCGTTTTCATTCATTCTGACTGAAAATATTGAACACTACCATTTTCAGTCACAAAATGGCACTAAAGTAGTTTGGCATGCCGTTGTGTCATTTAATATGTAAAAGTCGCTATGAATGACACAATCGGCTTGCCATAGCTGCCACCTTCGTCCAACTCGCATGGAGCAACCGTCAACTCAGCTTCATTTCGCTGCGCCGCCCCGGCAAAATGAAGCTGATTTAACCATTGAAGTGCATTTATTAAGTAAAAGTTCAACTGAGACACCTTTGCTATAATGTCGAGCAAACAAATAATTGTTTTAGGTGCTTATCTTGTTAAATTTCAAAGAAATGCACAGCGTTCCTCCTTCCGGAGCACAGAGGCATCGAATACATCTGAAATGCAGCTGATTTGACCATTACAGTGTATTTATTAAGGAAAAGTTCAAGACACATTTTACGATAATGTCAAGCAAACAAATAATTGTTTTTACAGGTAGTCCCCGACTTACGAGCGAGTTCCGTCCCTAGGGGGCGCTCGTATGTCAAAAATTCGTAAGTAGGATCACATAGTAAAAAAAAATATATATATTTTTTTTTTTTCTTTTTTTTTTTTTTTAAATAAATGAATACATGTACAGTACTGGACAGTCACCAAGCACTTAGCCTATCCTAACACAGTTTTTAAAGATGAAGGAATAAGTTGAATTGTCTCCCTTTCACATAAAGGGAGCAAGCTCCCTATGGAGCCTGCAGGGAGGAGGGAGACAATTCAACTGACTCCTTCATCTTTAAAAACTGTGTTAGGATAGGCTAAGTGCTTGGTGACTGTACAGTACTGTACATTTATCTATTTATTAAAAATATACAGTATATACAGTATTTTTATTTTTTATTGTTTTTTATTTATAAATAGATAAATGTACAGTACTGTACAGTCACCAAGCACTTAGCCTATCCTAACACAGTTTTTAAAGATGAAGGAGTCAGTTGAATTGTCTCCCTCCTCCCTGCAGGCTCCATAGGGAGCTTGCTCCCTTTATGTGAAAGGCAGACAATTCAACTTATTCCTTCATCTTTAAAAACTGTGTTAGGATAGGCTAAGTGCTTGGTGACTGTCCAGTACTGTACATGTATTCATTTATTAAAAAAAAATAAAAATAAAATAAAAATATATATATTTTTTAATGAGATGCATGCTCGTAAGTCCGGGACCTCGTAAGTCAGAGCGCTCGTAAGTCGGGGACTACCTGTAGTTATCTTGTTAAATTTAGAAGAAATGCACAGCGAGTCATCCCTCCGCGCGTTCCCACTTCCGCGAATCGGCTTTTGAAATGCAGCTGATTTGACCGACTGTTACGTCCACCATGAACACAACATATTAAGGGACACGAGACAAAAGGGAGGGTTAAATAAAAATATTTTATTTTTAAACTCGGACGGTACAGCTCTGGTTGCGCCGCCTCCGGTTTCTCTGTGAAGAGGAAAAAAAAAGTCCAGGCCCTCTATTTCCCCGTGTCCACAAAAAAAACCCAAAAGTACAAACCAAAGGCGGACCTAGTGAGCCGATCCAACAAAACATAACGATACCATAGGGGGCCAACCCAATACAGGGCCGTCGAAGCCTCTATGAGCATCGGACTAAATCCAAAAGGGACCCACCTAAGGTAACAAAATAGCGAAAAACAAGACAACCGGTCTCACCAGGTCAAATCCAGTGTCGGGATGGTTAAAAGCATGAAGATCTATCTGGTCTAGGACAAAAAAAGCTTCATGAAGAACAGGTCACTCATGCCTCAGTCTTTGGTGCTCAGGGCGAGTGCACACAACGTACAAAAAAATGCGTCTTCTCCGGGAGTGGCAACCCGGACAGCAAAGTGCGGGCTGCTGCCTCTGCTTTCTCTGCCTCTTCTGTTTCCTCGGCTTGGATCTCGTTGGATCTCCGCCTCCAGCCGATTTATAGGCGGACCAGCAACACCTTCCAATAGCGTGATCCAATTAATTATCAAGTTGAAATCAACCAGCCTCCCAAAACCTTTTAGCACACATCACGCAGAAATGAATAAAAGTATTAATAACGTGCCCAGAGCACGTAACACAGACAAAGTGCATTTATTAAGCAAATGTTACACTGAGACACACTTTTACTATAATTTTGAGCAAACAAATACAGCGTCCTTGTTTTTAAGAGTTAGTAAAATTCTTGTTAAAGTCCTTCTATGCACACTCCCGTGGCCGCCATTTGGCATCCAATTGAGTTTTGGCACAACACTGGCCCACGTTTCCGGGTTCG
Source organism: Garcialebias charrua (assembly GCA_038048925.1). Lineage (NCBI taxonomy): Eukaryota > Metazoa > Chordata > Actinopteri > Cyprinodontiformes > Rivulidae > Garcialebias > Garcialebias charrua. Next base: position 14,658 of record JBBPBX010022589.1, read on the forward strand.
GTCCACATTTCCTGGATGTCAGCGCCGCGGTGACGCGGAACAAACGCGACGCTTCAGCGGTGACGCATATTAGATGCGACTTATATGGTGAAGCGACATATTTATGGATTTTTCCACTTTATTAGATATATTTGGACTGATGCGACTTATAAGGCGGTGCGACGTGTACGGCAGAAAATACGGTTATTGTCCTCTCTCCTGCTGTTCCTCTACCTCACTTTCTTGCTTCATTCCTCTGAGTCACAAGTCTTCAAAGAAGATGATGATGTGAAATTTGAAAGCTCAGCTGTGCTTATAATTTTTCTGTTCTGTACAAAAGTCAGGCTGTTTTTCTGGGAAGTTGCCCGTTCTCCATTCCTTTGGATGAATTACTTCATAGATGGAAAGTTACAACACCATTAGAATAATGATACATTGTTCATGTTACAGAGGCTAGATTTTTAATCATTTGGGTTGTGATTATGTAAGCTTCAGTGTTCTCGCAATTACCGTAATAACAAACCAGGTTATTTTTGTTCTTTAATGATTTACTTGCCTTTGGTAAAACAATAAGGGGTTTATGTTGGCTATACTCCGACTTAACCAGCAACTAAATCCATTCACGACTTGCCAGTCAGTAGTCTAAATCTTAAACTTGAAGTCCATTTGAAGATAAACTCTGAAAATGTGGAGAATAATGTGAAAAATCACTTTAAAAGATTATAAATTTAACTCCTTAAATTGTTGCTTTAAAACAGTATTGTACCACTACATCATTGTGGCTGTTGAATGAAATTCCCATTACTGTTTGTCAGTTTATCATTCCCCTCATTCACTTCCCACTACGTGTCATGATGTTCTACAGATGGATTATAATGTTACATAATAAGGCAGTAAGGAATAGGATATTTGTTTTAGCCCTGGAACAGGATTATCAGCTGCACTTGGCGATGGTGGATACATGATAACAGCACACTGAAGCAGGGTCAGAAAGTGCTGGATCAGTTCGAGTGTTTAACATTTTATTTACCCACATTCCTGCAAGTATTAAAGGTTTCCACAATAATTAGTTCTTATATATACACACTTTCTTCTAACTCTAGTATTATATCATACCTCTTCAGACAGTCTAAATAAATAGTACAAGTTTAGATTTCACAACTAAAAGTTTTTTTAAAAAAGAAAGAAAAAATAACCAAAACATTCAAATACCGTAATTATTTTAGCATCAATTACCACGGCAGCATAAAACCTTTAAAGTATTTGTGTCCACTTTTATGTACTTCTTCAATTTTCAGCTTTTGGTTCCTTTTTACAAGAAAAAAACCCATATATAAATAAGCAAAGTTGTAGTAAATAAGCAGTAAATCTTATTGGCTGAAGCATGAATATATTTAAGTTTAGTTTGTGCAGAAATGTATCTGTGTCGTAAAGGATATAAAGAGCTTCAAAATTAAAATTAATATTATTTGTAATAATTATTGATGGTAATTGACAAGTAATATTAGATATAGACTGACGGATCAAAGTAGAATTTGAAAAAAATTAACAAGCTTAAATGTTATTTATCCTTTTTGTAAGAGATTAAAATACTCTTTGTTTAACTCACCATGGACACATAATCAAACACAAAGTTTGACATCCCGGTCAGTACATTTTAAACCCAACATAATCCTCACACAGAGGCTGGAGGACCATCCCAAGGACAGAACCCCCAAACCCAAACTGAGCGATGTGGTGTCTGCAGTTCAATGCAGTGAGGAATGTTCAGGTGTGTCATCGGCACATACTTTTGTCAAAATCGACACCTCGGAGCAGTTCGCTTGGAACCTCAAACAAGGTGGTCCCATAAACAAGACTGAGCGGGAGTGGGTGCCATCAGTGGGCAGGTGCGGAACCGATGAGAGTTGAGACAGTTGCAAAGCGCCATTAAAGAAGACATTGAGGCTGTTTGAGTGAGAACAGAGGACGTAGAACATGCAAAAACTGGAACAAACTCTCGGGGATTGTCCGGATGTGCATCAAAACTGCTGGAATAGGCCTACAGCACCTCACTGACCTACACAAGGCGAGGTCAGTGAACAAGGCCAGGCTGATTCTGGCAGATCCTGATCATCCACTGCATGGTGAGTTCAGGTAGCTTCCATCTGGATGCAGGTAACTGCTGCCCAGATGTAGGACGAACAGACTGAAAAACTCATTCATCCATGTAGCCTCAAACTTCTCAATGACGAGCTTTGTCCAGCTGCTCTCTTGTGGTGGCTAAAGACATTTAAAGAGGCTGCAGAAGTATGGGTCATTGATTAATTTGAGGAAGCAGCAGTGAAGTGAGTGTAATAATCACGCTGTTTGAACATGGTGGCCTCGTTTCACGTGATCTCAACTTGTCTGTTCAGATGAGTTTTGTTTGTTTTAGATGTTGTCAGTCAGCTAAACTGTTCATGAGGGTGTGCTGGTGTTGCTAACAATCTCAGAGCAAAAAGGGCTAAATTTTAAACTGAGTGTGCCCTGTTACCTGATTAAATATTTATATACTTAACAGCAATAACACATTTCTTTTAAATACCGGTACCTAGCATTCCTTGAAAAAATGAATACCACCCACTTTTTCATGCCAGAGTTTTAGATTAAGATCATAAACTGGACAGAGTTGGAGCCATTTGTATCAAACCTTGAGAATAACATTATGTGGTAAAGTGAGATGCCATGCTCAGAGTATGTGTTGTGAATGACTCTCAGCTACTACCACATCAAATTTGATCACAGTATCTGTAAAAATGACTGTTCTAGCTGTTTTTATGTTTGCTATATTTGTATTAGCTCAGGTAGTGACTGGATTTAGATTAACTTTGAAATTTAATTAGTTTTAAAAGCGTAAAATTCTTATTTTATGAAAGTTTCATTAACATCTTTCCTGTGGTTCTTAAGATGTTTTGCTAACAGACACAGTTTACTTCAAATAATTAACGTAAAAAATTTAAACAAAGATGTACATTAGTGCAGTCAGTTAATAATGGACTTTTTCCAAACGTTTAATTTATTTATGGTCAGTTGACTGTGGTGGCCATCTTGAATTGGGTTGACTCAAAATGTTAATCACTTGCTACCTTACCTTAATAATGTTAATAATTAAATTTTTATTTATATGAATGTTTCTGTCCAGTGCCCTGAGATGACTTCTGTTGTGACTTGGCGGCGTTCTATAAATAAAGTGAATTGAAATAAACTGAATTAAATAGATGTACATCTAATGATCCAATCAAAGATGCAGTCTTTTTGGGAGCTTTATTAAAAAATTTGTGGAAGGTAACGGACAAGCACAGAGCCAAAAGATGGATGACAATAATGTTTTTGAATAATAAAAATAAAAACATTATATTTTTGCAATCTTATGGTTTACGTGTATGTACGCAAACTACATCAATACCAAAAAAGAGAACATTAATTAAAAAAAACATTTATTTTAAAACCAAACTCTCTAAATGTATTTTATTTTTCATTTCAATAAAAATAATTCTTTATTTCTCTGCAGGTTATTGACTCACTGGGCGTCATGATCTACAAAGCTCTGGATTATGGCCTCAAGGAGAATGAAGAGCGGGAGCTCAGTCTCCCGCTGGAGCGCCTTATCGACATGATGACCAACATGGAGGAAACGGAGAGCGACTCCTGTCCTGATGAGGGCTACGAGGCCACAGAGGAAGAGGACGAGTGTGAGGAAGAAGAAGGGGAGCTCGTTGCCGTTACCTCTGCCAGCACAATCAGCCGAATCCAGAGTTATCGAGACATCCTCGTGGTAAGTTAGAGGTGTGGATGGGGGCTTTTTTATAAATGAGATGACCCCTCTCTGCTGTTAGAACTCGGAATCCTCTAAGAACACATTTCTAAAAGTTGTACATTTACAAGTGTTATGTAAAATAAATTTAATTTAGGCTTTTATATGAATAGTGACTCTGCAAATACCCCATTATTTAGTGAATGGATACCTTTAAATAGGCTAATCTGGTTTGACCTACATTTCTCACCAGAAGATTTGCAAACCCTTAAACCAAACTTTGCTATGCTCCTACTAGAAATAGCACAACAGAAAGATAATGATCAGGGCTGCTGACTTAATGTGAGAATGGCAGCTTGCTTGACGTATATCTGTTCCTGAAATTTAAACTGCAAACCACTGTCTTGGGATTTGACAGCACCCTTCAGCACCTCTATATTAACCTATTTCAGCTTAAATGTTGTTGAACATCTTTGGAGAAAATGTGTAATGAGCCATAAATGGAGCATGTTACAGCTTTTTGTATGTTACTCATATTAAATTTAGATGCACGACTCTGGGGTTGGGTCTACGGAAAACATCTGATTTCACCTTTCTGTGAATTTAATTGCAAGCAGAAATACTCTGCCCTTGTGCATGTGGTGTTATTTTGCTCAAGCAATGTCTTGTAACACATAAGAAAACATCTTGCGACACCAAAATGTGTCAGCTTAGAAGAATTTTTAAAGCTGCAACACTTGGTGACAAGTGACCACAATGCAGATTGTTAAATTGAGTACTGGTCATGTGCTTCTAAAATGTGTGGGTTAAGTAAACACATACATGAATCTAAATTTTATGATGTATGCATCATATGTGACTCATGAGAAATAGCCTGTTTCAGTGGGTGGGAATCTTCACACTCCTCTCTCTCTATAATTACTCTAATGGTTTCTTGATGCCTTTGTGTGCACAGATCTTTGTTAAACTCCTCTTTCAAACCGTGACAAACGGAAGTAGCACAGACAACTGGGGAGCAAAAGCAATCGTTGGCATATTATACAGCATGCTTTTTGCTTTAACATTTTGATTTTGTATTCTGTCTTTGTTAGTCTGCCAAGCTATAGGTACTTTTTCTCGTTTTTTAGAATTAGGTTTGTCCCCAAAGCAGCACAGTAGCACATAATTATCACCTCAGCTGCAAACACATTCCCCTGTTGCAGGCTGTCACACTTTAATATCCCAGAGTAGCCTCGTAAGACTTCATATTAAAGCCATGTAAACACAGAGAAATCCTCAGAGCCTTTTCCTTCCATTTAATGAAATCCATTTAACATAAATGTTTGGTTTATTTAATAATAATAATAATAATGAATTCCATTTACAATGCACTTTTCATTAATAAAAATCTCAAAGTGCTACAAAGTGTAACAAAGCAAAGATCAAAATAAAACAAGTGATAAAATCAATAATAATATCGACTAAGATCAAAGATAAAATCATGTGGATGCAGATTAGGCTTGCTTAAAATTATTTGAAGTAGGGATGTACGATATTGGATTTTTATCTGATATACCGATATGTTAAATTATTTGGCCGATAATTGATACCAATACAGATATTTTATATACCTTTCTTTGTCAGAACATAGCCTCTTATTTAGAGTCATTTGCTACAAAAATTGTGTAACAGCTGTAAGAGCTGGTGACATATATTCAGTAACAGCCATATAATATGTATATCACTTTAACTTATATTAAATGAAAAGTGTTAAATGTTATTTACAAAGTATTAACCTCAACACAACTGATAACATTTCTTCAAAGAGAAGACAGGCTGTAGGCGAGCCGATTTGCCCTGTTGGCATGCACACAGCTGGATATCTCATCGACTTGGAAGACTTGATGACGTGTCTATCTCTGCTGTCATCTGTGGATCTAAAGGACACATATTTAATTGGATTTATGATAACTGGTTCCTGCTTTTTGGATTTGGCTGGTTCCTGGTCTATCAACACACAAGGAAGAAGTCGGCAGCAAATCTGGATTTGGTCAGGCTGCCTGCCTTACATGATGGCTTGGTTCATGTCTCAAGAATCCAGACATTTGGCTGGATTTTCTCAGGCACGTTCCATTGGTATGGTCATTTTAATTTGGACATTTTGGAAGCGAGTGGACCGACACAGACTGAAGGTAGATGCCATTAAAGTTCTGCCTGCTCCCAAAATAATCATGTTTATCTGACATTCGGCTCCCCGACTGGCCTTGACGGGCCGTCTTATCTCAACATGCCTGTAGAAGTTTTGTAAACCTGACGCTCTCACCCTCCCAAACCTTCTACAGAGGAATTCCACGGACTTTTCAGAGGAGCCCAGCTGAATAAACATTCTGTCATCATTTCAGGACTCTGGATTCGCCTCTGGCCATCCTCGGCAGACCATGAGTGTGCACAGATCTCCAGAGGGAACTACTGTATATGTTAGGTTGATTGGTAACTCTAAAATTGACCCTGGGTGTGAGTGAAACAGGTCCCTCTTGTAAATGAGTCCCCGTGGCTCAACGAGGATAGCCTGTATAAAAGGTTGAATGAATGAAAAAAAAAATGAACTTAGTGATTCTATCTGAACTCTGCAGTGCCTCTAAGGGCTGGCTTGCTCACCGCCTTTGAGTCCCTTCCCCTGGCCTCTGCGTAATGTCGGCGTCATTATGTGCTTGTGTGCAAGATTTTTTTTCATTACCACATTTTTGACCTTCAAGCAGAGGTCAAAAAAGTGTTAGGAATTTTTTTTGTCTCCAAACCCATTGTGTCATTTTTCACCACTTTTATTGTCTGTCCAACAGATCTCACTTGTAAATGAGTCTTTGAGGCTCAGTGTGACTTATCTGTTTAAATAAAGGTTGAATGAATTAGCATTAGTCACCAGTGATGCTGTCTCACTTGTGGAGACTTGTTCCAGGTTCCTAGCTGCAGTGTGGAATCCTCTGCACTCCTGTGCATGAAGAACAGCCTTTTTAAGTTCAAAGTTTTTGTGTGCCGTAAGACTAATCATGCTAATGGGGCTAACACAACGTCCAAATATCTGTGGTAAAACTCACCCAAGTGCTATCGGCTATTAGCTTCTCAATGACGTCGGAAATGACGGCTTGTAACTCTGGTAAGGTTATGTTGGCAAAATATCTCTGACTGGGGATGTTGTAGCAAGGCTCAACGTAGTCTACAAATCTTCGGAATCCGACATCCTCAACGGAAAGCAACTTCCACACTGCCGACATTTTGAAATTTCTTCTCCGCCGTGAGATCAGGTAGGTGCGTGTGACGTCATCACGTTGTGCTGCCGCTGCAAGCATCCTTGTCACTGGGTTGTCATACAAAAACAGCGTCTTTTATATCAGTGTTATTTTGATGGAATGGCCGATGTCCGATATTGAACTTTAATGCTAATATCGGCCGATACGATACCATGCTGATAATTTCATGCATCCCTAGTTTGAAGATGATACTTCTCAACGATCATTCTGTTTACTGAAGGCTGCATCACGTTGCTGTAACCTGGATTGACGAGATGATTTGATTCCTGTCTAACCTCCTTCATATCTGACTCTCACTTCCTCTGATTGCGTCAGGTCAGGTTGTTGAATGTTAAGCGAGATGTGTCAGAAAAATGACAGGACTTTAAATGCTGAAAGTACCGAACGGGTTTCATAATTATTTTAATGAAATGTAAAGAACTGAAAATTTAAGGCATGAGCTTTTCACCAAAGCCGTCAGTCTGGTTCTTTGGATGTTGTCCCATTTTCATGCTCCCAACTCTTACAAGTTTTTACAGTACAGTACATCGTTTCAGAAAAGAAACCAACTTCTTGATTCCAGAACCTGCTACAGTACTTGTGATACTGTTAAAACTACCTGGTAGATTTCTAAGTCTTTCATGATCAATGAAGTTTTATCTTGAAAATGTTATCACGTTTTCTGTAGAAGAATAAAGTATGAATTAGGACATTCTTTTAAAAAACATTCAGCAAATAATTATTTTTGGTTTGAAAAAAAAAAAAAAAAATCCAGAAGGCAGTATATACTTTCACTTTTCACTTGTCTTTTTTTCCTTCCTATGAAGACACCGTTTGCTGAGTCAGCCCGACCAAGCCCACTAAACAAACATGAGAATATGCCATTCGTCTGGTTCTCTTTGTTCCAGCGGAGATAATTTGAAAATGCTTCATTAAGTCTGGCAGGCGGCTTTTATTATCACGACAATCAGTTGAATACCTCGCAGGGCAGAGCCTTACGTGGTGACTGAGAAATGATCATCAGGCCGTGTTTCTCCAACTGGATCATCTGGTTCAAGATGTTGAATTTCTTTTATTCTTCCAGTTTTGGCTTTTTAACCATGTTTATTACAGCATGGCCTTAAGGAAAGGAGCGTTGCACCGTCTGACGTTATGTTTAGTCCAGTTTAAAATGTCACAACATTTATCAGATGGGTGGTATTTATGACTTCTAATGCAAAAATACTGACAGTCTCTCCTTTCATGACTTTCCTCTGACTGCAGGATGGCTATGTTTATTTTATTTTATTTAAATAGTTTTTGGCAAGTACTGGTTTGAATGGCATAAACTTTTATACACACATCCATAGCCTTTTTAGCATACATTACTGTATTAGTTTTTTTCCCCTCAAGGCTTTTCCATTATTTCCAAGAAAGACTTTTCTTAAAGTGATGGGTTAATTTTCTGATTGGACTAAAATTCCTTTAAGTCTAAAGATGCACTCAGCAGAGCGTGCAATCACAATGAAGCTTGAAGTCATGTTCAAACGAGCTCTGGGTTCAGCAGACGGTTAACAAAGACGAAACAGATGGAGTTTGTTTAATTTGGCTGCATTAATGGGCTAAGAAGGACTTGTACTTTTATTATAAAAAGCTATTACATTATGCAACCGCCGTTGAAATCAATATAATGATTTTGCACATTTTATTTGTAGATTGCATTAGATTTATTTATTTACAAATCCCCACTATTGAGGAAGACCTACTTTTTATGATATATGCTAAAATGTCCCCTTTTTAAAATATTTTTCCTTTTTTAATTTTGATAGATATGTTCTTCCCACCTGCCCAGCCCATCCGACGCTCCTAACCATTACCAGGCTGTGTGTCGGGCTCTGTACGCCGAGACGAAGGAACTGCATACTTTCCTGGACAAGATTAAAAATGCTAAAGAGGTAACAAAGTTATTTAGTTTGACATCTTTACGTGTCCTAAGGACAAATCCAGTAAGAGGAAGTCAGTGGAAAGAGACTTGCACATGGTATGGTTTATAACCAAACTAGAGTAAAACGATGAATACTCATGGTGACTAATTAACTTCTGCACACACCGTCACTCATGTTTGCAGTACATTCCCAAAGTTTGGCGCTTTGCGTGCATCATCCTCAATTGCATGTCACAAACTGGTCCGACAAAAACAAACCAAAAGTTGTCGAAGGGATGAAAAAGTAAGAGTAGGAAAGTACCGGTACCAAACTTTCTTATCATTTGTCACTCTGACTACAGTACTGTATGTGGGTTTACTGTAAAGAACTGATTTAGGTTTATAAAGATAACAGACTTGCTGCGAAAAATATACTGTTGTTGTTTCTATAAACAAAATGGTCCATGAAGTAAGTGACATATAGAACAACGTGTCAGTCCAGTAGAAAGTTCAAACACAGCAGTGTCCAAGTGATGTTCCATCCTGTGTCTGAAGAAGTTTTTTTTTTTTACTGGAGCAGCTTCATACAATTAGACTAATTTGTGAATGTTTATGAAACATTCACACTACTGTACAGTATTGTGATCGATTTTTCTTCCGTACGTTTTTGGCATCTTTCTCATTCCACAATTTTTGTACTATTTCAACCAATCATGTATCAAAACATTCAGCTCGTTTAGCAGAAGGGTGCTATGACTTTTGGTATTGGTGGAACTTTAGCTTTTTGAAATATTTAGCATTTTCTGCCATTTTTTTTTTCTCAATTGAGCTCGTATTACATCATTCAGATCTTTAGATCTGTTTACAACCTTTTACTGCTCCCTTCACATTTTGTTCCAGTTCAGCGTCTTTCAGCTGTCTTGTGCAAATTGTAACCTTTTTCAGCTACTTTCAGCTGCTTTTTCAGCGGTTTTGTGCTCCTTTCAGGTTCTTTCTGTTAACTACAACATTTTTGTGCTTCTTCTAATTTATTTCTGTAATTTCAACTTGTTATGCTCCTTTCAGCTTATTTCTGCAAGTTTCAGCTTTTACTGCTATTTCAGTTACTGTTTAGCTGTTTTGTGCTAATTTTAGCTTTTTCAGTTAATTATTGTACACATTTTTGGCACTCATTTAAATTTTTTCAGCCGAATTCAGTAAAAAATATCACTTCAGTTCTGTAATTTAAGCTTCTTTATGCTTTATTTTATAGCTACCTTTCAGTGGTTTTTTGCTAATTTCAGCTTTTTTCAGATAATTTCCACTTTTCTGTGCTCATTTCTGCTTCTTTCAGCAAACACGTGTTCTTTCTGCTTTATTCTGATAATTGAAGCTTGTCTACTTTTTCAGCTACCTTTTTTATTTTTTAGCATTTTAGCTAATTTCAGCTGTTTTCAGATACACTTAATTTTCTGTGGGAACTTCTGCTACGTTCAGTCTGATGCTACGTTCAGACCAAACACATCAAAATGCTCCCAATGCACCGTGTTTGCTGCTTGTCACCAGATGTGTGTTCACACCGAATGCGCGCAGTTGGAGCAGCTCTGGCTCCCTTCCCGGTCAGATTTCTTTTGTTTTCTGTTCACTGGGCAGATAAAGATCAGCTGTACGTCGGCCCCGTTACTACTTGAGTGGGTTTTCTACAAGCAGAACTGCAACTCCTAAAGTCTTTGTTGAGATTAAAACGTTTTGTTATGTTTGGGGTGATCTAAGCTCGAGCTGACAGCAACAAATGTAAAAATGCCAAGTTACTTACTGGAGGCTGGTGGTGTCTTCATGGAGGCTCGTTGGGGTAAGTTTAAAAAGTCCACAGAAAGTCCCGTCGTTGTTGCGTCATCATATAGCAGATAGGTTGCTGCGAGGCATCGAGCAGCCAAAGTTCATTTGAATGAACTTTGGCTGCTCGATGCCTCGTCTGCTTTGGACGCGCGCGTGCGTGAGAAAGAGCTGCCCCTCGTTGCTGCGCTGCTTGAACTGCTCAAGATGTGCTGCTCCTGGTTGCACCTCCCCTGGCCGTGCCTCCACATAGACTTTGCATGTAAAGTGGCTGCTTCGAGGCGTTTGGTGTGAACCTGGCATAATTAACTTCTTTATACTACCGGTAATTCCAGCATGTTATGCTCCTTTCAGCTCCTTTCTGCTAGTTTTCAGCTTTTAGCTGTTTTATGCTATTTTAGTGCTTTTTAAGCTAATTCCACTTTTTATTTTATTTTATTTTTTTAGCTAATTTCAGCTTTTTCCACTTCCTTCTGGTAGTTTAAGCTTTTAAAGGAGACCACATATAGGTATTTAAAATTTTTATGTTATGTCTGTGTGCTATCTTGACAATATTAATTCATTTTAATACACAAAATAATTCTTAGATAATTAATTATACCCTTTTTAATTCTGCCATTTTTAACTTTCGTTTTGAACGACCGGTTTCTTGAAGTCCACGCCCTTCAAAGATCTGTTTACGCCCTCTGTAACAGCCAGTATCTGTAATGTGTTGTTGTTTTAAAATTAGCTCTTTTTTTATTACTCATTTGACTTACTGTTAGTGCTAGCTTAAGATAACTTACCGAAACCCGTCTGAGCGCGCCGCAATTAGCTGCTCCTTTTAGCATGAGACCACCCGAATCCGAAGCTAATGTTAGCTTGTTCCTCTTCCGGTGTTCGCCAGCTCCGCTCGTTGCACGCGGAGATTTTGGGAGTTATCGCTGTTCCAGTCAAGACAACACAAAGTTCACCAAGTGTCTCCCGTAAATTAATCCGTAAGGAGAAGGTCCTCGCTGCTGCGAGGCTGCTGCGAGGGCAGCAGCGAGGCTGTACAGTTGAAGCTCCGCTCCATCGCGCCAGAAGAGGGTCCCGTTGCCGCTGGTCCCTACGCCGGGGGTCCGCTCGTTTAATTTTTGCCGGCTGCGCGTTGGGAGCGATCGCAAATACACTAAAAATTGAACTAAAACATAAAAATAACAATTATACTTTATTTATAAAGCCATTTAAAAAAACCACAGCTGCAACAAAGTGCTGTACACATGAAATTAAGAACATATAAACAAAAGATGAGATGAAATCATGAAAAACAACAGTCATGTGTTTAATACAGAAGTGGGTTGAGCCTAACCAGGGGTTGCTAGGTGAGGGGCTGGACTCAGGTTTGAGGTGATTGGCTACGGCTTGTGACGTCAATAACTGCAGGAAGTGTGAATCCAGGTGTATTTATCAAAAATAAATAAATCTACTTAGAGTAAATAAACCACTGGGTGCATTTTTTTGGCACAAGGACTGTTTTTTTATGAAGTAAATACCCAAAGTTGAGTAAAAATAAAAACATTAAAAAGTGAATTTTGCATCTGTGGTCCCCTTTAAGCTTCTTTCTACCTTTTCAGCTACTATTTAGCTTTTTTTTCTGGTTGCTAATTTCATCTTATTTTTAGCTACCGGTACGTAATTTCATAATTTCTTTGTTCAATTCTGCTTATTTACTGTACCCAATTCAGCAAATATGTGTTCTTTCTTCTTTCTTCTCCTAATTTAGGCTTGTTCTTCCTTTTCAGCTTAAATTATTATATTAAAAATTCATCATATATATTTTTTAGCTAATTTCAGCTGTTTTTCAGCAAGTTATTCAACAATAAACATTCACACTTCATTTTTGCAAGAAATGCAATTTCTCTAGTTTTTGTTGTGACAGCTTGATTTGAACATATACATATTCCTCTAATATGGTCTGATTTATTTGTTTATTTATTTTTCGATTAAAATTACGAATTAAAAATGCACAAAAACATTAATGAATGAAGTCATGAGCAACTTTTCATTCTAAATCAGTCCGATTGGTGTTTTGTGTCATTTTACTATGAACGGTTGGTGTGTAAATTTGCAACAGTTTGTTCATCAACATGCAGACAAATCAAATTACCGGTATGCTCCAGACGATAATGTTTCTAGGGTTTATTTTAAGGAGCAATAGTTAAAAATAATGTCTTCAAATAAAGACAATAATAAAGCTGGAGGGAGTGTGTATATGTCCACTTAGCTTTTAAAATAACTATCAGATGAAAATCCTATTTTTTACTTTTGCCTTGATTGAGTTAAGCCTGTAATAACCCAATTGGTTCAGTATAAGTACTTTAGTTAAATTATCAAGGATGATTTATGCTACAGTATTATGCAGTATATGTTTATAGAATCAAGTTTAACCTTATTATAGCAATGTAAGGAGCTTACAGGGTGAGTTCAGACCCTCAGGCTATGGTCCCTTGATAATTTCTTACAAGTAACTCTACGTAGTATGAATTAATAAATTTGATTTAAAAAGGGACAATAACATAAATGTCACCATTTGATGCACTGCACCAGATTATAGCAAAAGCTCATTCGCAGACAGAAAATCTTGTATCTTCACTTGTTTACAAATATGATTACCGTAGTTTATCTTTCAGGTACTTTTACAGTAAAATATGCTTTGTCTTTTTCTTTCAGTACTGTATGCTCCTATTTGTTGTCTTGAATTCCACTAATTTAATTGTCAATCTAAAAAGAAAGTGAAACACTTAGAAGCCCGTATAAGAGGAGCTCCAGTAACAAAAGTGAAAGACGAATTTGTGAATATTGTAGTGGGCATGACCGTGTCCACTTTGATACACCTGTGTATTTTTGAACTGTTCCAGAGATGACCTTTACTGACCTCTCAGTAAAGCAAGACATTTACCACAAATTATTCCATTAGTTGTAATCTGAGAATATAGTCACCAAAAGAGACTATTTCTATCTTTGATTTTATTCTAATGTAATCAAAAGAATAACTTTTGTCATTTTCATGATATATGTTATATGCTGTTATTCTTTTAATATGGAGTATTACTGTGTTACTTGACCAAATGAAAGTGTCTACTCAAAATATCTATGACAAAGTTGAATGAGGTGTCAGATTGACTTGCTCAGGAGTTGTTTTTGTTGAGTTCAGCTAAAATTCTCGTTAGCGTCGAGATGTCTCCTCTCTTTCAGACACTTTTCCAAAACATTCCTCTTTGTTATCTAAGCAGACTTGCTGTCAACCTTGAGTTTCCACTTCACGTTTTCACACTCCTCTTGGCCCACGGACCAATGAGGAAAGTGTGTTCTAATCTCAACATTTTTGAGTAAAAGCGTTTGTTTGCATGAACGCTTCAGAGTCTACTGGGAACTTCAAAGAGATGTGAACTTTCCCAAAGAGCTGGGGTACGTTTGGTCAAGAGCTAACGACCTTCGTCTTCAGCTAAGGACTGATAACCTGCTGTTATGAGTCCACTTCGAATGAGCGTAAGCTCAAAACTTTGTTATTCCTTCCTGGAATAAGTTATCTTGAGCCAAAAAACCACGACTGCCACGGCTTCTGCCGACGAAAGCAAGTATCACCGACACCGACAAGGTAAACACGTGTGGAGTCCAGCTTGGACTTGCGGGACCGACGACTCGTCAGTCCAAGGCTGATCACAGCTCTTTACCAGAACCAAGGCGGACGTCTTAAGGTAAAGGAGCAGCTGTTTGCTTACTGGAGGTGTGATGATATCTTAGCTGGACGCGTATGGAAGAGTGTCATCTGGTTTCATAAATGCAAGATAAACTTCCTCTCTTAACCTCCCAATTCTTCTTAAATCTTTCCTCCTATTCTTCTCCCCTCAATTCTAAGCTGGAAACTATTTAAGTTAAAGAGCCCTCAGACTAAATATGTTTAACATCCAGTATTGAAGTCTGTTGTGTTAAATTTAACTGTGCTGACGTGTTAAATTGAAAGAAAGTGAAATCATGTCAATCAAGTGTAATGGTGTTAATTTAGTTGATTTATTTTAAATAAATGGTAGTGTCTTTGACATATCAACTAAGTTAACGTCTCTTGTCACTTAATGGCTTTATTTATTTATCCATCATAAAGATCACAGAAATATTGGGTAAACTGAAAAAGAAAGAATCCGTGAAATTACTATTCAATCTGAATAAGTAAATTAATTAAGGTAAAGAGGTCAGTATTAATATTGACCTCCTCATAATCCTTTACAATACAGTATTGAAGAAAAAAAGATGGATCTGCAAAAATACCCTGATGCTTGGGGGATTTTCCAGCAGTAAACATGAGTTTAACTGGTGAATACATGTTGAAACAAATGTTTAAAGAAAAACAGGTGTCAGATTAAGTCAAAGTCAAAGTCAACTTTATTGTCAGATCTGCAATATGTACAGTACAGGACATACACAGGACCGAAATTGCGTTTCTCTCAGTCCCTCGGTGCAACAGTAAACATCTAAACATTGAAACACTGAAACATATAATAATAGACATAAGCATAAAATAGTAAAACTAACACTGTCCTGAGTTTTTTGCATAGTGGTATAAGAGTATGAAAATTTACACCAACTCTAAAACTAAAACATTAAACATTTAATGAACATAATATTGTCCTGAGTTTTTGCATACTAGTATAAAAAAAGAGTATAAAAAGTATAACTAAAATAAACTAAAGGTTTCTAGCATTGACATTTGCAAAGTGGCAAAGCAGCGTATGAGTCAATGTACACAGTATATGTATGAGGTAGTAGTTGATGTTGTTATAGAGGCAAAAAGTGGCATATGCAGTAAGGCACATTGGGCATCCCTAAATAAGACCTAAATAAGACCGTTCAGAGCACACTGTATATGTACCAGCAGTGGTGTAGATATTAGAGTAGTGTAAATAAATGTAAACAGTAGTAATTACATGTAAGCAGTAGTAATAAAAGTAAACAGTATTAATAAATGTAAACAGAGAATGTAAACAGTATTATGATTATAGGCAGTGATGTAATACAGACATTAGTGCAAGTATGAGAAGTAGTGCAAACTGTATGAGCACATGACCGAGAGTTTAGTGAAAAACCCGTTTGATGACACAGAGTCTAGTGTTAAAATCTTTGTGTTGTGTGGTAATGTGTGAGAAAGTTTTAGTGTTAAGGCAGTTCAAATGGGAGGGGGGGCAGAGCAGGCAGAGTGTTTAGCATTCTGACTGCCTGATGAACAGAGCTGTCTCTCAGTCTGCTGGTTCGAGCCTGGAGACTCCTCAGTCTCCTCCCTGATGGCAGCAGTCTGAAGCAGCTGTGTAGTGGGTGTGTAGGATCACCTGCCATGCGGTGGGCTTTCCGAGTGAGGCGTTTAAAAGCCACAACACTAAACAATATTGTCTACAGTATTTTATTAATAGTTTGATCAACTTAAACTAAAGTTGAGACAAGAAAATGAGATTAAGTGGTAGAGAACCAATGTGCAACTTACTTAAACCTTTAACATTTGTTTTTTTTCTTCCATAAAATAAATCAAAAGGAGCGTAACAAAACATAATTAGATTTTTATGAACACTCCCTGTAGTCACTGATTTAATAACCAACCAGACATTCAGACATACAAAGTTTACCCATATTCCCAGTTCTGTATTAGCTTTTGCATTTCTGTATCGTAATGGGTAAACTTTTCCTTCATACTTCATGTTTTTCTTTCATTTCTATTTACTAGAACCTTCGCAGGATGGAAGGTGAGACCCAAGAAGAACCCGTTAAAGACCTCGATGAACTGGAAAATGCTGACTGGGTGAGAGTAACATCCACTTTCTGCTACACTTAACTCATGAACATGTTTCAGATACATGCCTGCTGTGTGTATTTTTACAACACAACAATAACCATTTCTTGGATATTATCCCTACAGGCATGCTTTTGGGTGCAAGTGATGCGAGATCTGCGAAATGGTGTGAAGTTAAAGAAAGTACAGGAGCGTCAGTACAACCCGCTGCCCATAGAATACCAGCTCACACCGTATGAAATGTTGATGGATGACATCCGCTCCAAGCGTTACAAGCTGCGAAAAGTCCTGGTGAGGTCACAAGTGCAAACACTACAAGGGGTCTTTTTGGTCCAAATGATAGTGAGAATGTTTACGAAGCATTCACACTATTGAGATCCATTTTTCTTCTGTACATTTTTCAGCATCTTTCTCGTTCCACAATTTTTGTGTTATTTTAACAAATATCAAAATGTTCAGCTCTTTCAGGAGAAAGGTGCTATGACTTTGGATATTGGTGCAATTGTAGTTACCATATTTGAAATATTTAGCCTTTTTGGACATTTTTTTCCTCTCTTAGAAAATGAATTGTGCCATTTGTTTATAACCTTTTACTGCTCTTTTCACATTTTGTTCTGGTTCAGCTTCTTTCAGCTTCCTTGTGCAAATTCAAACATTTTTTCAGCTAATTTCAGCGTTTTTTTTATTTCAGCTGTTTTGTGCTCGTTTCACATTCATTCTGCTAACTACGTACATTTTTGTACTTCTAACTTTGTTCTGCTAATTTCAGCTTGTTATGCTCCTTTCTTATTTCTACAAGTTTCTGCTTTTTTCTACTACCAATATTTCAGCTACTATTTAGCTGTTTTTATTTTTTTTAAAATAGCCTTTTCAGTAAATTCCATATTTTTTGCACTCATTTAAACTTTTTTCAGCCTAATTCAGCAAAAATGTGCTCTGTCCACTTACTTTGGTAATTTCAGCTTCTTTCTGCTTTTTTAGCTATTGTACTTTTCAGCAGTTTTTTTGCTAATTTCAGCTGTTTTCAGATAAATTCAAGTTTTTCATGGTAATTTATGTTACATTCAGCCTAATTGACTACTTTATGCTAATTTCAGCTTGCTATGGTCCTTTCAGCTTTTTCCTTCTACGTTCAGCTTTTTCTACCATTTCAGCTACTATTTACGGTAGCTATTTTTGTGCTGAATTTAGGTTTTTCAGCTAATTCCACAATTTTAGCTCATTTCAGCTCCTTCCATTTCCTTCTGGTAGTTGAAGTTTTTTCTGCCTTTTCACCTATTTTTCAGCTGTCTTTAGTTAATTTACGCTTTTTTACACAATTTTCTATATTTTGCGCTCATTTCATCTTATTTAACCCTAATTCAGTTTCAGCAAATATGTGTTATTTCTGTTTTCTTCTGCTAAGTTAGACTTGGACTTCCATTTCAGCTACATTTCCGCATGTTTTTAGCTAATTTCTTCTGTTTTTCAGCAATTTCTTCTGCAATAAGCATTCAGACGCATTTTTGCATGAAATGCAATTTATCTGGTTACTCTTGTTTTTAAGTGTCTGGGAAAGGTCTTCAGGTGTTTTGTTCAATTAAAATATTATTGGCTTTCCAGGTGAATGGAGACATTCCTCCACGATTAAAGAAGAGTGCACATGAGATCATCCTTGAATTCATCAGATCGCGACCTCCTCTAAACCCTGTAAGTAACGCAGTGCCACACATCTCTGGTGCTGCCTTTTTATCCTAAATACAACCAACATTTAAACTCCATTAGAGCAACATGTCCCCTTGGGAGCATTTAGACAAAGAAAGCATTTATATTTACAGCTGAGAACATCCGCCGACATCAACATTTGATTGATTTACAAGCACTTTGGTATGAACTGTAAACGGGAGATGACTGCGTATGAATAATAAAGAACATAATGAAACATTTATGTCCACATTAGTTGTCACTGTGTCAGAATAGTTGGATGGCTTGATGCCGTAACATGGGTCTGATGTTCACTTCAACTGTGAGCTCATCTTTACCGTTGCTGCGACAGGTGTCAGCCCGTAAACTGAAACCCCACCCTCCACGTCCTCGAAGCCTCCACGAGCGACTGCTGGAGGACATCAAGGCAGAGAGGAAGCTTCGACCAGTTTCACCCACTTTGAGCAAGAACCGCAGGCACCGCCTAGGTGAGACTCGTGATCACAGAAAGTATTTTGACGGCCCGACAAATAATCATAAAGAACACTCCATCTTGGTGAAAACAGCTGTTAACCTGCAGCACGGCTGCTCTTTATGAGCCGAACCTGTTTACTCTGGGCAAAAACCAATAACCCTCCCTAAACACATTCATTGTTATTACTCTCAACAGCTTTTATCTGTTTGCCTATTGATAAGTGTTGCAGTGTACAAACAAGATCCTTTTGACTGCAGGGGTTTTGTTTAGTCATTTCAGAGCCTGCTGGTATTAAAGTAGCTTAGATTGACAAATGTCCTGTTAAAACGTATCAGCTTTTGAAGCTGGTTAGAAAATCAGTTTAGCGTGGAGTCATAACTGATCAGTTCTGTAAAAGTTCAATTAAAACATTCATTTTTTTTAAGTTTGATTGCACGGTTGTCTAAAACGGGTGCTCAAACTTTTGGGGTTCAGGAACCCCCACTCATAACCCTCATGTTCATTAAAAAATTTCTTGAATTTGTCTCTTTAATGCAATGGAAATATTTGTGTAACATAAATACTTAAAACCTGTTCTTTAATAGTGTTAATACAATGTTTATACTTTTTAAAAAGTGGTATTTTTCATTCAAGATGCACTTAATTAACAACATTTTTAATTTCAACTTCCAAAATTGACAGTTTTGAGAAAATTAACAGCATTAAAAAACCACTTTAAACTTTACCTATTCACATAATGAACATAATAAATGTATTGTCACTTCTTCAAATTATTACAGAAAACTCTTTACATAAAGCGGAACAGAATCATAACAGCAGTCATACCAAGTAACAGGACTTGTCTGTAAACTGATCGATGCTGGAACTCAAATAGCACGTGGTGGGGGTCTGGGGGTCCTCCCACAGAAAACTTTGAATAAAGTAAATGCAATTTCCTGCAATTTGGGTGTATTTTAACAGGTTGTTAAACATCTACGTGCTTGTTAAAAATAAATAAATTTTTAAAAATTGTGGGCGTACCCCAAGCGAAGGCTTGCAGACCCCCGGGGAGCTCGGGGGCCCTAGTTTGAGAACCACTGGTCTAAAACAGATTCAGCTGATATCAATTATAAAACCCAGTTGTTATAGTTTGTTCTACTAATAATTAATTCTCACCATTCATTATAACGTTTTCCTTATTTGCTGTCATTTTCTTTTTGTTTTTTTTTCTCCTGACTTGCCCATTTCTGTCAGACATGCGACTTAGCATGTCTTGCAGCTTTGACTCATCAGGTAAATTTCACAACACCTGCTGTGTTCTCATTAAAGCTGCTCATTTAGAGAGTTGGCTCCTGCTTCTCCCTGATTTGAGCATTCTGCTCCGTTTGTTGTCTTGTATGGTTGTATAAGGCGCACTGCTGTCACACAGAGGTTGTGATACAAAAAACACGTGTAAAAGCCGGAGAACAACATGGGTCAACACAGCGCAGCCTAATCTCATGGCTGACATTTTTCTGTAGTTTTCTCAGTTTTTGTTGGTTAAAGCAGTTTTTAACCACTGAGAGGGATTCACACTATTCACCCCTCAGTATAATCCACCCTATGAGTTTGAGAAATTACATAATGTTGGTAATCTGCCTCACGTACAGCTCAATGGCTGATTGTTTGAATGCAGCTTTAACCTTTGGAAGATACTGATAAAAATATTTTGCGCTGTGGCTGCACTCATTGTGTTTTTCTGCTTCTGTGGCACTCTCCTTCACATACCTCTCCCTCTGTGCTTCCAGCTACACACAACTTCTTTATGCTCGACTATAGAGCACTACAACTGGTGTTACAGATTCTTCCTGATGTTAAACCCTCTTGGCGGCTCTTTAGTCTACCATTAGGAGTTGATATATTTTTCTGCATGCTCCAGTTGAAGGTATTGTCTCTTAATTTGTCTTCAGGAGCGGGGAAGAGCATCAGCACCCCTCAGGACTTGTTCTGTGGTTCAGGTAAAGTACGAATCAGTCAGTGACTCGCTGTAACTGATTGCATTCATTAACATAGCATTGAAGCAAACCTGTAACATAAACGTGTGTTCGGGGTTTGTTTTAATCTGTGGTGCTTGACGTTACCCCTCAGCTGATTGATTGTTTTGACCCACAGACTCCCCTGATGGACAGAGGAAGTTTGTTGGCAGCACCCAGTCTCTGTCCAGCGGTCCTGTAGGAACCCCTCACAGAGCGCAGCCGCAGAGGAAGAGGCTGCTCAAAGCACCCAAGCTGTCTGAGCTGGACAGCTCTGGGTCCGATGTAAGTTGTCTTGAGTCCTTCGTAACTGCTCTGCAATTTATTTGCTCGCTAGAAAATAAAACGAGTTCAATCATAAACCCCTTGTTAAAAATCTGTCTGTCCAGCCATCCATCAATCCATCAACTACCGTATTTTTCTGACTATAAGGCACACTGGATAATAAGACGCATTAAGCAAAACAAAACAGTCAGATAAGTCAAACTTTATTCAACTCATTCACAATAATCACATAAAATCGGTTCGAGGTCAGTAAGCACAACCAGAATTCATACGTAAATACCGGTAGGCCTGTTACGAGAACAAATTTTGCTGGGCGATTAATTGTCTCAGAAATTATTGCGATAAATGATAATATTGTTTGAAATTTGTCAATAATAATAATTATTGTCAAATTTAAAAACAAACGTTTGTTAATTTGTTTTGTGTGTAGTACACTGCAGGATATCAATATAAGACTGTCTGAACTGAAGAATGGATAGTAAGGGATCGAACAGCGTGTCTCTTTAAGTAAAATGGGAGGGAGACCCCTTGACGTGACATGGGCTGTCTCTCTTCGGTTTCAAAATGGCAGACACTCGGACACTGCACATAGCATTTTTCACACAAAGGTTTTAATAAAAATCAGTAAACAAGTTCTCAGCTTCTTTTTGCAGAGAAAAACAACTTTTTAGACAAAGGCACAGCTTTCAACCGTGAATTTTGGAGCTCAACAAGACTGAGGTTTTTTCCTGAGGTCAGCCTGTTAGCTTATCTCCAAGCTTAGCTTCTCAACTTAGCTGCTTTTAACCCATCCATCCATCCAGCCATCCATCCATCCATCCATCCATTTTCTTCCGCTTATCCGGGGTCGGGTCGCGGGGGTAGCAACCTAAGTAGGGAGGCCCAGACTTCCCTCTCCCCAGCCACTTGGAGCAGCTCCTCTGGGGGAATCCCAAGGCGTTCCCAGGCCAGCCGAGAAACATAGTCCCTCCAGCGTGTCCTGGGTCTTCCTCTGGGTCTCCTCCCGGTGGGACATGCCCGGAACACCTCACCAGGGAGGCGTCCAGGAGGCATCCTAACCAGATGCCTGCTTTTAACCATAGATTTTATTTATGTCTGTGCTTTTAATGATCCAAAAACAAGATTTTGGAGGGTTAAAATGAATTTTAAAGAGAAAGGGAGGGGTCAGTGAAGAGCACCGGAGTTGAGCTTTTTGTCATCCAGTGTCTTCAGTAGAACGAGAGAGACACGAAGAAACAATAAAGCCGATAAATGAAAATGGGGTCGATACTTTTAATTTATCATGCGATTAATTGATTTATTGCTTATTGCGACAGGCTTATGCATAAGGTGCACCTGATTATAAGGCTCACTGTTGATTTTTGAGAAAATTAAAGGATTTTAAGTGTGCCTTATAGTCTGAAAAATATGGTAATTTTCACATGTTCTGGAGTCTCCTGATGCATGCTCCATAATCCAGGTAGAAAAATCTAAAAAGTTAAGTCTGGTCCTCTGGACATTCAAAACAAAACAAAACAAAAAAATTGTAGAAACGTTTAGTCTTTCGTCCGAAAGAGTTCCTCAGTCTGAGGTGCTGTATTCAGCTCTGTCTTATAAATAGCACCTTATCATAGTGGATCAACCAGTTTGTGAGCAGCTGGTTTTGGCTGTCAGCAGCAAACTGGTTGATGGGAGGCCAGTTTCCTTTCAGAGCCACCTCTTCCAGCTCTTCTGGGAGGATTCCAAGATATTCCCACGTCAGCCGAGAGACATAGTCTGAGTCTTCCCTGTGTTTTCTCCCAGCTGGACATGCCCAAAACACATCCCCAGGGAGGCATCCAGGGGGCACCCTTCCCAGACGCCCAAACCACCTCAACTGGTTCCTCTCAATGTGGAGGAGCAGTGACTGTATGATGAAATAAATACACTTTCATTTCATCATCTGTTTTCTCAAATAAGCCACTCTGAGGACACAAGACGATTTTAACCAGTCTTTACTTGCAATGGTAGACGGTCACAAAAAGTCTTTCAAAGATGTACAAAGCTACATGAACCTAGTCAGTGAGAATCTGCGCCTGACAGAGAGACAGGAAGTGCTTTATAATACACACTTATCAGTCACGACGACCTCGGCTTTCCAGCTTACACACCCAAAGAAGGCCTCGGAGTTTATCAGGCGAGCCTCCATGCGCCTGCAGGTTCCTCTCTGAGCAGACGAAACAACTCTCCAACTCGCACATTAACATTAACATTGGTTAGTGATAAACATCCACAAACCTTTACCAAAATTCCCGACAGACTCTACTCCGGTTCCTCCCTGATAACTGAACTTTTCGTCCTATCTTCTAAGGTTTAGCCACCCTGCAGAGAAAATTAATTTTGACCTTTTGAATCTACAGTCTCAATCCTTCAGTCACTACCCAAAGATTGTGACCATAGGTAAGAGTAGGAGCATAGACCGACCAGTGAACTGAGAACTTCACCACAATGGACCGGCACAGAGCCCTCAATACTGCAGAAGTTGCTTCGATCCGTGTGTTGATCTCTTGCTCCATTTTCCCCCTCACTCGTGAACAAAACCCAGAGATACTGTATTTTCCGGAATATAGGTTGCGGCTTTTTATCATTTTTGCATGCCCTGCGCCCTATACTCAGGTGCGACCTATATATGGCTTTTTATAAAATAAGCTGATTTGTAATCATTTGAGACACACTCTTACAATAATGTCAGCTAACAAATATATATTTTTAGGTGTTTATCCTGCTAAAATTATTCATTTATTAAAGAAAAGTTCAGCTCAGACACATATTTGCTATAATTTTTATCAAACAATTAATTGTTTTTAAGTGTTAATCTTCTTAAAAGCCTTGCTGTGCGCTCCTGTGGCAGACATTTGCAGCAGAGCTAAACACGGTCCACATTTTGACGTAGGTGCGACCTATATTCAGGTGCAACCTATATATGGATTTTTTCCAATTCTTTGGCAATAATTGGACAATGCGACCTATATTCAGGAAAGTACGGTACTTGACTCCTCCACTTGAGGCAGAACCTCACTCCCTGCGTGTTAATAACATGTTCATATTTATAGAGAAAAGTTACAACTTTTTGGGGGCTATTTGATGTTTAAAGCCGTGTTAAGCTACTTGTCACGTTACTTAATATGTTGTTTATCCTGGTTGATAGGAGGAGCCCACACCGAGCAGCTCCAGTAAATCCACTTCTTTAAAATCGAAAACATCTCCTGAGTCTGTCGTAGGGAAGAAAGGTATGAAATACCCTCCAACATGTAGTAAAATATCTTCTTCTTTTCACACAGAAATAAAATACTTATTCACCAGTTTCTATCTCTGTCTTTAATACACAAATCATTTTTTTTAATGTCTCCAGGTCCTCAAAAGCTTCTGCCCCTGTCCGCCACCCTCCAGCCTGAGAAGCATCAGCCTCTGCAGCGGCGGCACTCTGAGAGGGCGACCTCCTCCAGCGTTCGCCCTTCATTGCCACTATCGAGACAAAGCACCCAGTCTTTGGTGAGTAAACTTTGGAAAGTATTTATTTTAAACTGACTATAAATGCCTGGTCGATCAAATGTTAGACAACAGCTGTTTAAAAATAATAACTAACCACAGAATTACAGTTCTAATTAACAGAGGTCATTACGGCACTGACCCAGCACTTAAGCAGGACTTAAAGTTGAATCAAACGCTGCACGTAAAAGATGAAAATTAAATACAAAATGTATGATTGATGTCATAAAAAGCTATTGAACCATTTTAATGTTTAATAATTTAATAAACTTACCATAATTAATTTCTTATTATTCTAACACACAAGGACAAAAAAGTTGCTGTTGTAACATGCAAATTAACACAACAGGAAAAGAAAAAAAAAATTGTTTGAATATTTGTTTCAAGTTTGATTCTAGCAGAGACTTTCAACCAAAGCTGGCACATTTTAGCAAAATTAAGTAAAATTTTAATAACAATATCCACAATATTTAGGTTTACTGACATGAAATAAAGTACTTGTTTAAAAATAATACAATAACATTTCCTAAAAGGTTGAGTCTTTTTTATTTATTTATTTTTACACATTTTCTCTACTATTTCCATTCAGACCCATAATTGCTAATAAAAATGGACTTTGCCAGTGTGGCTAAATTAACTGTGGATGTAGAAATATAATTTTTTTTCCTCCTGTCCTGTGACCGGTCATGTAATTGCTGTGAAGTGGATGTAACTGAACCACAGGACAGCTGCACTGAGTGCTTTGGATGAAAGCTTTGATTTTTGTTTGCTAAACCAAAGTCTGTTTTATTTATTAAATTTAATTTATCAGCGCAGATGAAACACACCTTAAAGCTATAATTAAATGGGTTACCTTTGTAAGGATGGCTTGCTTAAAATCTGTGACATCCGCTGCTTGTTTCTTTAACACTTTGCACATAAAATGAACAATTTCTTCAAAGATTACTTCAGTTTTATGTGAAATTGAAGAGGTCACCAATAAGATTTTTGTCACTTCACCTTTTTTTCTGTCCACATGAACACGTTAACTGTGCTTCTCCAATGTGTTTAATAAACTTACTTACAGTTTTATCCCTTTTAATATAATTCTGCAGCAAACTGGAAATCCCAGTGGCAAGGTAACTCAGTCGATTTAATCTCCTTTAATCATCACCCCCCCTATTTTTGACATTTCATTTCATTGTATTCTTTTAAAATCATAATGAAACTAATTAGGGAATTAAATTTCCTGCGAAAATGTAGTGAATGCTTATTGCAGAAGAACTTGCTGAGTAACGGCTGAAAATAGCTTAAAAAACAAGCTGAAAAGAACAAGTCTAAATTAGCAGAAGAGAGCAGAAAGAACACATATTTGCTTATAATTAGGTTTAAACGAGCAGAAATGAGCACCAAAAATTAGGAAGGCAACTAAAAAAAAGAGCTGAAATTAGCACACACAAAAAAAGCTAAAAAGTAGCTGAAATGCAGAAACTTAAACTACCAGAATGAAATGGAAAGAACTGAAATGAGCTAAAAAATGTAGAATTAGCTGAAAAACTAAAATGAGCATAAAACAGCTCAAAAGTACGGTAGCTGAAATAGCAGAAATAGGTTAAACTAGCATAATTAAGCTGAATGGAGAAAGAAGTTACAGTAATTGGGCTGAAAGTTGCAGAAATTAACATGAAAAAGTAATTAATCTGAAAAAAGCTGAAATTAGCTAAAACATGCTAAAAAGGTAGCTGAAAAGGTAGCACAAGCTTAAATTAGCAGAAGGAAGTGGAGAGAGCACGTTTGCCCAATTAGGCGGAAATAATCAGAAATGAGCACAAAAAAGAGGAAACAATCTGAAAAAAAGCTGAGATGAGCAAAACAAACAAACAACAAAAAACAACTGAAAAGTAGCTAAAAAGACAGAAAAAGGTCAAAATCACAAGAAGGAAGTGGAAAGAGCACTTTTTTTTAGCTTAATTAGGCTGAAAAAGTTGAATTTAGTGCAAAAAATGTGTACCAGTAATTAGCTGCAAAAGCTTAAATCAGCATAAAAACAGCTATATAGTAAATCAAGTAATAGAAAAAGCTGAAACTTGCAGAAATAAGCTGAAAGGAGCATAATAAGCTGAAATTAGCGGAAAGAAGTTAGAAGAAGCACAAAAAGGT
>JBBPBX010022590.1:5100-29133 GCA_038048925.1 Garcialebias charrua
TTAAAAGTTGAAAAGAATCAGCGGCACAACAACACCGAGCCAAACCTCAAACATAAATTTGACATCTAGTGAATGAGAGCAGGTCAAGCCCAACAACATTTAAAATTTGGCTCCTTACACACCGATTGCATGTTAAGTGCAGAGTATAGAAGCAGACGCATTGCTGCAGAAAACAACCTCAGCCTCTGACAGCTAAATTAAAATCCCAAGTACTTTCATCAGTTAAAGTAATCTAGTGGTCAGCAGTCCAAATAACTTAAGCATATACAGTAGGATACATCGAAGTTCATGTTCAATAATCCAGGTAAAAAATCCAACATAGTTAAGTCATGTCCTCTGGATGGTTTCTTTGTGTTGAAACGTTTCATCTTTCATCCAAAGGACTTCATTGGTCCGAGGAGCCACAACAAACCCAGTCTTTTAAGTAGCACACTCACATAGTGGGCCAACCAGCTTGATGGTGAGAAGTTGGTTTTTGGAGTCCACCCTCTCCCCCGTCAACTTGTCTGAGGAAGCCATGGCCAAAGTGGTTCAAAACATCAAAGTTCATGTTCAATAATCCAGGTAAAAAAAATCCAACAAAGTTAAGTCATGTCCTCTGGATGGTTTCTTTGTGTTGAAACGTTTCATCTTTCATTCAAAAGACTTCATCGGTTCGAGGAACCACAACAAGCAAAAGCCCCTAGTATACCTCTGCGTACATCCGTACGCGTGTACGTATGCGCTTACTGTACGCAGAGGGTTCAGACATCATACTAGAGTATCCACCCTGAGCAGCTGCAGCGCAACTCCACAGACAAGGAGCGTTTACCTACGGGACAAATTGAGGTCGCTGATTGGTCATTTGCTGACACGCCTACTGAATTGATTGACAGGTCGGGAAAAAAAGGCGAGAGCTGGCAGCTCCAGCCACAGCGGTGTTCTGTGTTTATATGTTGTTAATAAAAATTTCTAAAAAAACTAAACAAAACAGGGAGCGCTGGTCCTGCAGCCCACACATCAGACCAGCACACCAAGAAATCTCCAGAACCTCCCGCAGCAACGCTGGACCTGAGTTTAATTCGCTCGTGACAAATTCCTTCATTTCTCATAATTTCAGTCATGGCCTCAACGGAGGAGGAAGAGATCACTGCCTTTTGGCAAAAACACTAAAGAAAAGGCCTGATCAGGGATGAAGAAGGGGAATTTATTTGTGTCTCATACAAAACAGTCCGGCGCCGGGCAGTTTATTGTGCGACAACGCGTTTGCGTACGCGGTCGTAAAATTTGAGCTTTGCGCGTACATGCCCTGCGGGGGTATGCTTGTACCTCTGCGTAGTACGTGCGTACCTCTGCATATGGACGTATGTGGAGGTATACTGGGCGCTTTAGTTCCATAAGTAGCACACTCACATAGTGGGCCAACCAGTTTGATGGTGAGAAGTTGATTTTTGAAGTCCGCCCTCTGCCCCGTCAACTCGTCTGAGGAAACCATGGCCAAAGTGGTTCAAAACATCAAAGTTCATGTTCAATAATCCAGGTAAAAAAAATCCAACAAAGTTAAATTGAGTATGAACTTTGATGTTTTGAACTACTTCGGCCATGGCTGCCACAGACGAGTCGATGAGGGAGAGGGTGGACTCCAGAAACCATCTTATCACCATCAAACTGGTTGGCCCACTATGTGAGTGAGCTACTTAAAAGACTGGGTTTGTTGTGGCTCCTCGGACCAATGAAGTCCTTTGGATGAAAGATGAAACGTTTCAACACAAAGAAACCATCCAGAGGACCTGAACTTAACTTTGTTGGTATGTAGGATACACTTAATAAATGACTTGTCACTTTCCATTTATTTAACATTTCTGCAAAAAAAAAAAAAAAAAGAAGCATAACCATAGTAACATAGTGCTTATAAGAGTGGGTAGTTAGTTGCTTCATCCATCCATCCATCCATCCATTTTCTTCCGCTTATCCGGGGTCGGGTCGCGGGGGTAGCAGCCTAAGTAGGGAGGCCCAGACTTCCCTCTCCCCAGCCACTTGGAGCAGCTCCTCTGGGGGAATCCCAAGGCGTTCCCAGGCCAGCCGAGAAACATAGTCCCTCCAGCGTGTCCTGGGTCTTCCTCTGGGTCTCCTCCCGGTGGGACATGCCCGGAACACCTCACCAGGGAGGCGTCCAGGAGGCATCCTAACCAGATGCCCGAGCCACCTCAACTGGCTCCTCTCGATGTGGAGAAGCAGCGGCTCTACTCCGAGTCCCTCCCGGATGACTGAGCTTCTCACCCTATCTCTAAGGGAGAGTCCAGCCACCCTGCGGAGAAAACTCATTTCAGCCGCTTGTATCCGAGATCTTGTTCTTTCGGTCATAACCCAAAGCTCATGACCATAGATGAGGGTGGGAACGTAGATCGATCGGTAAATTGAGAGCTTTGCCTTTTGACTCAGCTCTCTCTTCACCACGACAGACCGGTACAGCGCCCGCTTCACTGCGGACGCTGCACCTATCCGCCTATCGATCTCACGCTCCAGTTTTCCCTCATTCGTGAACAAGATCCCGAGATACTTAAACTCCTCCACTTGGGGCAGGACCTCCTCCCCGACCCGGAGAGGGCACGCTACCCTTTTCCGGCTCAAGACCATGGCCTCGGATTTGGAGGAACTGATCCTCATCCCGGCCGCATCACATTCAGCTGCAAACCGCTCCAGCGAAAGCTGTAGATCACGAGCTGATGAAGCCAATAGGACCACATCATCTGCAAAAAACAGAGAAGCGATTCTAAGGCCACCAAAACGGATCCTCTCAACACCTTGGCTGCGCCTAGAAATTCTGTCCATAAAAGTTATAAACAGAATCGGTGACAAAGGGCAACCTTGGCGGAGTCCAACTCTCACCGGAAACGAGCCTGACTTACTGCCGGCAATGCGGACCAAGCTCTGACACCGGTCGTACAGGGACCTAACAGCCCATATCAATGGGCCTGGTACCCCATACTCCCGGAGTACCCCCACAGAACCCCCCGAGGGACGCGGTCGAATGCCTTTTCCAAGTCTACAAAGCACATGTAAACTGGTTGGGCAAACTCCCACGCACCCTCCAGGACCCTGTTGAGGGTGTAGAGCTGGTCTAGTGTTCCACGACCAGGACGAAAACCACACTGCTCCTCCTGAATCCGAGGTTCGACTATCCGACGGACCCTCCTCTCCAGAACCCCTGAATAGACCTTACCAGGGAGGCTTAAGAGTGTGATCCCTCTATAGTTGGAACACACCCTACGGTCCCCCTTTTTGAATAGGGGAACCACCACCCCAGTCTGCCAATCCAAGGGAACTGCCCCCGATGTCCACGCGATATTGCAGAGTCGCGTAAGCCAACACAACCCCACAACATCCAGAGCCCTAAGGAACTCAGGACGAATCTCATCCACCCCCGGAGCCTTGCCACCGCGGAGCTTTTTAACCACCTCGGCGACCTCAGCACCAGAGATTGGAGAGCCCGACCCAAAGTCCCCAGGCTCCGCTTCCTCAGTGGAAGACGTGCCAGTAGGATTGAGGAGGTCTTCGAAGTATTCCGCCCACCGACTCACAACATCCCGAGTTGAGGTCAACAGCACGCCATCCCCACCATAAATGGTGTTGGTCGCGTACCGCTTTCCCCCCCTGAGACGCCGGATGGTGGACCAGAATCGCCTCGAAGCCGTACGGAAGTCATTCTCCATGGCCTCTCCGAACTCCTCCCACGCCCGAGTTTTTGCCTCAGCAACCACCCGAGCCGCATGCCGCTTGGACTGCCGGTACCTATCTGCTGCTTCCGGGGTCCCACAGGCCAAAAAGGCCCAATAGGACTCCTTCTTCAGCTTGACAGCATCCCTCACCGCCGGTGTCCACCACCGGGTTCGAGGGTTGCCACCACGACAGGCACCAACAACCTTGCGGCCACAACTCCGATAAGCTGCCTCGACAATAGAGGCGCGAAACATGGCCCACTCGGGCTCAATGTCCCCCGCCTCCCTCGGAACGTGTTCAAAGCTCTCCCGGAGGTGGGAGTTAAAGCTCCGTCTTACGGGAGACTCTGCCAGACGTTCCCAGCAGACCCTCACAATACGTTTGGGTCTGCCAGGTCTGACCGGCATCCTCCCCCACCATCGGAGCCAACTCACCACCAGGTAGTGGTCAGTTGACAGCTCCGCCCCTCTCTTCACCCGAGTGTCCAGGACATGCGGCCGCAGATCAGATGAGACGACAACAAAGTCGATCATTGAACTACGACCTAGGGTGTCCTGGTGCCAAGAGCACATATGGACACCCTTATGCCTGAACATGGTGTTCGTTATGGACAATCCATGACGAGCACAGAAGTCCAACAACAGAACACCACTCGGGTTCAGATCAGGGGGGCCGTTCCTCCCAACCACACCCCTCCAGGTCTCACTGTCATTGCCCACGTGAGCGTTGAAGTCCCCCAGCAGAACAAGGGAGTCCCCAGGAGGCGCACCCTCCAATACCCCCTCCAAGGACTCCAAAAAGGGTGGGTAATCTGCGCTGCCGTTCGGCGCATAGGCACAAACAACAGTCAGAGCCCGTCCCCCCACACGTAGGCGAAGGGAGGCTACCCTCTCGTTCACCGGGGTGAACCCCAACGTACAGGCACCAAGATGGGGGGCAACAAGTATGCCCACTCCTGCTCGGCGCCTCTCACCAGGGGCAACTCCAGAGTGGAAGAGTGTCCAACCCCTCTCAAGGAAACTGGTTCCAGAGCCAGAGCCATGCGTTGAGGTGAGTCCGACTATTTCTAGCCGGAACCTCTCAACCTCACACACTAGCTCAGGCTCCTTCCCCACCAGAGAGGTGACATTCCATGTCCCAATGGCCAGCTTCTGTAGCCGAGGATCAGACCGCCAGGGTCCCCGCCCTCGGCCACCACCCATTCCACAATGCACCCGACCCCTTTGGCCCCTCCCACAGGTGGTGAGCCTATGGGAAGTTAGTTGCTTCGTTTTTGAAATTCTGATTTTAATATGGTAACCACATCTTGAAACAGAGACAGCAAAACATACATTTAGCTGTTTTTTTGTTTATTTTTTTGTCTGTTGTTTGTAAGTTAGATATAGTATATGTACTTAAAAACACTGGCCATGATATTAATGGAGAAACCAAAAAGGGAACAAAAATTCTGGGACATGGGACCTCATCAGCAAACCCATGCTGCACCTACAACTGATAGAAACACATTCACTTCTGTAATATTACAGTACTAAGGTGACGCAAAAGGAAAACCTTTTCCCAAAGGGTATTGTAATGTTGCAATAACCTAGTGAACTTAAAGTGAGGAGAATGTTTTCCGTTGTTTAACATGACACAGAGCAGCCGTGTGCCCATGTAGCCTACACCATTAAGTTCCTCCACAAGATGGCTGTTGAAAAGGCTAGTGCTCCAGGGAGTCAGGGCTGTCACTAACACAGCTTTTACTTTTTTTAAAGTTCACTAACTGCCTCACAACCCGCAGTGAAGTGAGTCCAGCTATTTAAACATTTTAAAAGGCATTTATTTACAATAATATACTGTAGCACAAATCAAATGTCAAAAAATGATATTTTAAAAGTGTGTGTTGTGTCAGACAGCTAGTACATTACTGTACTGTGATTAAGAGCAAAGGAAAAATACACACTATTTTGAATTGACTTATCAGGTCTAAAAGAAACGTAAAACATTGTAGGGAGCAAGTGAGAAAGTGAATCTAATTGCCAGATCTGGTGGACAAACTACTAGTGTGCGATGCAAGTACAGGTATGTCATCAAGAGAATGACAGAGGGGGTGAAAACCACTAGAGCTCCCTGACAAACAACCAAAACAGGGTACCGTAATAACAGAGGGCTTAATGGAACCTCAGCGACAAAGGAGTTTCAAACGTGCTCAAAACAAATACAAGCTCAGATAAAGAACTGTAACTCACAGCCAGCTCCTACTTTTCACTCATCACTCATCATCACCCCATCCACCTGTTGCTGCTGATTTCGACTGAAGCAACAGATTTGTGCCGGGAAATGGGAAATGAGAAAATGAGTACAGGGGCTACTGAAGTACTTGTGGGAAAAGAGGCCCCCCATTAGAGTGGGTCTTTGTGCTCACTCATCACAGCTGATGGGTAGTAAAAAGGACACACTGTAAGGCACGCTGCCTCTGCTAATCGGCAACACAAACATGATTGCCTCAAACTTTCATTGAGCCTGTGCCTGATTACAAGTCTTCGTTAGAGGGAAGGTCTACGCTAATTGCTTTACTAATTAGTCATTTGCTAAATGATTCATTGCATGCTAAAAAAATAATGGGTAATTATGGGTCGGGGCCATAAGGCAAGCCTGCTTATGATGTTTGCAATAAGACTAACATGAATGTTTAGATAAAATTTTAATAAGCAAGAAACCCTGGTGTTCAATTCTTTTGTTAAAGCTATTGGTTTAATAAAAATAAACAGACCCCTGCAGATATAAAACACATCTACCAAATAAATACAGTAGTATATTTTTGTCTTTCATTTACTAGAAACGTTTTATCACCTTAACTACAGAGTAATATGGCTTTTACATTAATTTTTCTCACGTTGCACACACTTTTTGCCTAATTGGGCCACTGCGGTGTGTCCAAGCCTTCCTCATACTTGAAAAATCCAATACTCCCAAGGCAATACATCTGTATGATTAGGATCCCTTTTCAAACCTTACCATTGCCGTGATATAAAGTAGATATTGAGCTATAAAAAAAAAACTTACCACTGTCCTCAATGGAGAAGTGAAAGACATCATTTGTGGCAGTGTCACCATCCCTCAGAACATAGCATATGTTCATGTCATCAATTTCAGCTGTAAAACAACATAGTTGTATAAATGACAGTTACATCCTACAACTAAATACAGTATTCACATGCAATTTGCTGAAATCACGACAAGCAGGAAAATATGTTCAAATTGTTTGCTTTTGTCAAAAAATGAATCTCGTCGCATGCTTCATGATGCTGTGTAATGAAATATACATGCTGACAGTGTCAGGGGTTTAAAAAAGACAAATGTCTGTTTAAAAGAATATATATATCAGTTTCTATCCCATCTGATATTGAGCAGTTTCTTGACTCTTGATGCACCATCACTCTCCTGGCTGTCATGCTGATGGTACAATGCATGACAGGATCTTTTATAATGAAGTATCTTTTAGAATGTGAGGTTTGCATGTGTACTGTATTCAATATTTAATAATGTCAAAACATCTGCCCCCAAAAGCAACAAACAAAATACGAAAACCTACTTACAGTTAAAAAAGTGTCTGTTTTCACTGTTTACTTTTGAATATTTAACCCATGAGGGAGGCTTTCACACTGGTTCAGTAAATAAAAGCAGGAAAAACATGAGCACTGACAGAATACTTGTGCTGGTACACAGAGATTTGCCATTAACCAAGACGTCCCTCTGGTTTGTTTGAAATGAAGCTCCAGCAGCACCCTGTGTTGTTTACAAAGTCAGTGATTTGCTTTGAGCCAGTCTCCCTCCGTGGGACATGTTTCCTTGTCTATAAGATCTGTCATTATAGCTGTAATATGCTTGGCTTTTCTTAGAAACCTGCTCAGCAGTAATGCACAAATTTACAGCAGTTCTCTCTCAAAGCCAATCACGCTAGGCACTGTTTGACAAATGCTCTACTTTGGAGATCAGGAGCCTGGGGCACATACATACTTCTTCTATCTAAACAGACTTTCCACTGGATGACACATTAACAAAAGCCTTTATGACAGAAAGAGGTGTTATTCTGTTTGTCAGGCATGAAATTGGGAGTACATTTAGCACAGGATGTTTAATGTGAGATGAGCTGAAGATTCACATCAAATGCCTCTGGAATTAAACCTAGGCTGCTGCAGTAATAATATTTTAGGAATACATATTACAAATGCTGTAGAATATAACAATATTGCAAAGTAATTAGAAGTAGCTCTCTTACCTTGTGTGAAGCTTGTGATAGTGGCATTTCCTCTGCCAAGGTTGATCAGGTAGCCATGTTCTGGGCCTGCAGTAATCCTAAATGTAACAAAACCATGTATGCTGTCTCGGTCCTCTGCTTTAAGGGTCTTGCTGGTGATGACAAAGCCCAGATGACCTGTCTCCAGAACCTGCATTGTTGAGGCACCTTTGTTTACTACAATATGTGGCACCCCATTATCCACAGAAAGAATTGTAATCCTCATCAATTGGGGCTTTCGAGTCTCAAAAACAGTGTCAGGGAAGACATAGAAGTCTGTATGGGCGCCGTCTGTGACAGTGAAGGAGAAACTGTCCTCTGAACTCTCTGTGCCATCATGTTTGTAGCTGATCAAGTTCTCATTCAGGTTTTGCTTTGTGAAGGAGGTGACAGGCCGGGTGTTGTTGAAGAGCAGGCGACCATGAACTGGGATTTGAGTAACTGTGAATTTCAAGAGTCTATCAACTGTGTCTCTGTCTTCTACTGTTAGTTCAAACGGTGTGATGAGCTTGTTTTCTCCCTCGGTCACCACCAGACTGTGTACTGTTACTACGGGCTTTTTGTTGTCCACATCAGTGATGGAGATACGGAAAGTGCGAAACACTGGATTGTAGCCATCAGTCACTTCAAATTCAAAGCTATCCATTTTCACCTCATCGTCAGCGGTGTGGATGTAGAAGATTTTATTACCTGCCATCTGGAGCTGTGTAAAGGATGAGATTGGCATCCCAGGTATGTCAGTGCATTCTAAGTGCCCCCTCACGGGAGCACGGGTGATGGTGAAAACTAAGTGTTCATCTGGGCTGTTAAGGTCACTTGTACTGAGAAGGTCAGTTGTCAAAGTAACTTTGCCACCCTCTTTAAGGGATACACCCTTACTAACCACATCAGGGAAGACCATGTCAATGCCACCAATTGTAACATAGAAGTATCTGTCAATTAAAGGGTTGAATCCATCTGTCACATCAAATTTGATGAGATCACGGATTCCCTCTTGTCCATTGTGGATGTAAACAATTAGTCCCTGATCCACTTCATTTTGTGTAAAATTCATCCCAACAGTTATATTTTGCAATTCACCAGATGATAATGTTCTTTGCAAATATCCTTGACCGGGCCCATATCTAATAATAAAAGTTAGCGTACTATCCTCAGAGTCCAGATCAGTAGCTTTTAAAACATTGTTGTTAATTACTTTAACTTCGCCTATCTCAATTTCAAGGCCATCATTGATGGCCATCCTTGGAGTTTCATCGTCCACAGGGATTACCATAACTATCACAGTTTTGTCTGCACTGAACTTTCCATCTGTGAGAATAATATGAAAACTATCCTCTGTTGTCTCTGAGCCATCATGCTCATACACAATAACGGAGGCCTCCCTGATCTGATCCAAAGTGAAGTTAGATACAGGGTGGGAGCCAGTGGTGAGCTGGTTGAGAATAAATCCATGCCTGGGAGGTTTGGTTATATAGAATGTCAGCTGATCAGCAGGGAGATCTGCATCAGCACCATTCAGGATGGGGGTGTCAATAACTATGTTCATCCCCTCCATAACTATAAATTCTCTCATGTAAATCTCAGGCTTTTCATCATTAGAGGGGATTATGGAGATGGGGAAAAAGTACCTTTCAGAGAAATTGATACCATCAGAGCATCTGAAGGTAAACCTGTCCTCTACTGGCTCGACTCCTTTGTGAATGCTTTGAACATAGTAAATGTGATTCTGTCTGATGTCCTTGATGGTGAAAGCACTAATAGCTGTGCCAGACCTGGATTTCTCTGAGCCTGGGGCTGGAGAGATGTTTTCCACATACCCTGAAGTGGGCTGTACAATAATTGTACAGAGAAGGTCATCGTTGGGGGTATCAACATCATTGGCACTTATATGAAGAATCTGAATGACATTCTTTTCTCCCTCTGTAACAGTGAACTGTGATCTAACAAAGACCTCTGGAGCCTGGCTGTCCAGCGGAAGAATAGTTACATGCACTCTAACACCTGTGATTTTATTTCCTCCCACAGTCCACTCATCAGACATATCAGTCAGAGTGAGATTGAAAAAGTCTTCTTTTGTGTTCAGACCTATCTCTCCACTGGTATGAGCATAGACCACAAATCCATTAATGATATCAGCCTGAGTGAATGTGTCAGATGGAACCCCTTTCACCAGAATTTCACCAAATGATGGTTTGTCTTCAACAATGAAGGTCAGTTGGAGGTCATCAGTGTCCTCATCTCTTCCCTGGATGACATTACTTGTAATTTCTGTAGCTTCATTTTCCAGTACATCCAAGTAGGAGCCTATTGTGCCAGCTGGAAAAATGATAGTTGGTGTTTCATCATCAACTGGTTTTATGGTAATCTTTATAGTTATTGGGACGATGTGCACCCCATCACTGACATCTATTTGTATTAAATCTATTGATGATTCATCTCCGCTATGAATATATGAGATCATGCCATTTCCAATGTGCTGCAAGTTGAAAGTATCACCCTTTTTCATATCAGTGAATGTAAACTGCAGCTGACCGTGAAGAGGAAGTTGTGTAATAGTAAAGGTTATTTTGTTGCTTTCTGTGTCTGTGTCTGTGGTGTCCAGCTCAGCTCTAGTTAGAATATGTCTGCCACGTTCAAGCACAGTAAACCCTGCATTTGTTATTTGTGGTGGTTTGTTATCCACAGGCTTTAGAAATATTGTGAAAAATCCTCCTGCACCGTTTCCAGAATCATCCTCCACAGTGTACTTGAACTGTAAAACATGCGTGGAAATCCCAAGCTCAAGATCAGGTGGTTTGTAAGCTATTTTATGGTGGTTAATTTGTGCCTGAGTGAAACTTGTGACTTCAATGTTGGGGTTTTCAGTCAACACAAGAGCTCCCAATACAACAGGGTTATTATCATCTGTATCTGTTGGTGGTTGGATAATTGTGTATTTGAGATCCCGATCCTCTGAGTCAAGGTCTGTGTACCGGAGGGAGTTTTTCTTAAAGTATGTAAGCTGGTATTCATGCACAGTCATTTGTAGGGTGGTACCAGGGTACACCTCAGGCGGGAGGTCATCAACTGGGAGAATTTTTATGATAAATGTGCTTTTACCTGACTGATTAGGTGGATCATTGTCATCTTGTACTTTAAACACAAACTGATCCATGACTGTACTGGTGCTATGGAGCCCGGAGTGCTTGTAGAATAGTTTTCCATCAGTAATATCCTGCTGCAGCCATTCATTTACAACTTTTTCATACATTTCATCATCTGTATTAAACTTCCAGGAAGATGGGTCCTCTGGTGCCTCAGACTGGCGGAGCAACACCTGCCCGATTGTTGAAAAAGGAGGCTCTAATGTGAATTGTATTGTTGAATCTTCTGAATCGATATCAGCTGCACTGAGCATAAGTGAGGAAATTTGCATCAATTGGTTTTTGAACAAAATCAAACCAGTGTTGGCATTGATAATGGGCGGCTCGTCATCTGTTGGCACAACGGTGATAGGGAATAAAAACTCCACTTCATGTTTGCCATCTGTCATTCTGAAAATAATATTATCACTGTAAGTGTCACTGCCATCATGCTTGTAGGTCACTACTCCAGAATCGAGGTCAGCTGGGGTAAAATATTTTCTCCTGGAACCCAAAATGGTCAACTCTCCATGCCTTAGGCCATCAATGACAGTAATTTGGACTTTATCTAAATTATCTTCATCACTTATTTCCAGATTCTGTGAGCTAGACAAAGGCCTGGACTGACCTTCATACAGTAACTGCCCTGTATTTCTTGTGACCACGGGGGCCAGTGTGTTCATAGGCTTAACAACAATCATGAAAGCAAATGGGTCAGATACAGCCCCCTCTGTGTCCACCACCTCAAACTCAATCTGAAAAATTCTTTCAGTGTCTGAATCCACAGCTGGAGGTTTATATGCAATTTTCAATTCTTTGAGGTCTCCCTGGTAAAATGAAGTTATTGGTAAATTCCTGTCATCTGTGCTGACTATATAACCTTCATCAAAGGTGAGAGGGGAGGTGATATTGAAAATTAATTCATCAGGATTGGACTCCACATCCTCTGCAGCCAACATATCCAAAGTGACTGCTGTCATTACAAACTGGTCGACTTCCATCATCATCATGGCAACAAAGCTGGGTTTAGGAGGGGTGTTGTCCTCCCCGTCCTTTATTCTCACCAGAATCTGGAAGAATTCTTGCTTGAGCACGTTCCCTTCCCTGTCCTGTAATTCCACAAGCATGGGGATGTAATCTCTGTTGGGGGACTTTAAAGCAAAAGTGTGCTGATAGTGGGTGTTCATCTTTATAAAATCATCACAGTCTACCATTGTTCCCAGGCTGTCATCCACAATTTTTCCATATCTGGGCAGCATGCTGCCACTGGTGAGGGAGACGAGTTTACATTGTTGTGCACCCCTATCAAAGGTGAATTCCAATATTCCTTTGTCTATGGGATTACTTGTGCCAAACAGTTTGTCAACTGTAAGTGGCATATTCTTTGTGACCACTTCCAGCTGTGTGAAAATCACCTCCACCTCCATCATGAACGGGATTATAATTGTATCCGTTTGCGTGTCATACCTGAGCTGTAACCTCACCCTGTCCCTCGGAGGACTCCTGGAGCCAAAGTGAGAGTACTTCACGTCGCTGGGGCCAAATTCACATGGAAACTTTTTCGGAGACAGGTGCCCCGGCCTTTGAGACAGGGGATCGTTATCCAAAACTGTGACGCTGCATCTGTCACCGGGCTGAACTTGGATCACCAGATCGTTGATGGGATCGATGGAAACGGATCTCCCGAAAGGCACGCGGATCCCATTATTGGCGACCAATATTGCGTCTTCCGAAAACTCAGCCCTCAGGGCGTAGGACAACCCGTGGCTGTCGAAAACATCTGCATCACCTGTGAGGACGAGCGCGAGCAGCAGGATCAAAGCAGCAGCGCCAGTCCCGCGCAGGTGCGGGGCAAAAATAATAATCCGAGCCATTTGTGGAGCCGAAGAGACCTGCAGAACTTTGTGCACGCACGCCTGTCAGACCACACACAGCAGCTAAAGTTATAGGCACACACACGCAGAGTTGGATAACAATAAAACGCACCTGCGCACGCCGAGGTGCACCATTCTCTCACAGCAGCTGTTCGCGGTAAACTGAACTTCATACTCCTGCTCTGCAGGAGTGAAGGAGAGCCACGCCCTCCTCGTTGCTGATTGGTCGAAGTGTCCACAGGAATGCGTTTCTCTGGATGCTATTGGACGAGGTGGCTGTCAGTCAACGATTAACGGTGCCAGGTAGGACAGATCTTTAAAGGGTCTTCTGAGGTGATGTTTGCGAGAGAAGCAGACTTTTCATTTAGGCTGTGTAGCCTGCAGTGACCTTTAAAAACAGGAGGGAAAAAAATGAAGATAAATCACAAAAAAGTTAATAATAAAAAAAAAAAAACATCTGTGCTCTGTTTGTTTTCATTTCAATGCCTAAACCGTAAAATAAATAAATAAATAAATAAAAGCTAGAAAACGCGTTTAAAGTTGATTAGCGTTTCAAAATTGATCATGCAACACGCAAATGAAAGAAAGCACATAAAAGCAGATCTGCGTGAACAAATTATTGAATTTGACTCTGATCAGATAAAGAACTTAGTCTCCCCCTGCTGGTTTTCTTTTTGTTCACAATCGTGTCTTTTTTCCTTCTTTTGCTCCTTCTTTCTTAGCCTGGTTAAAACCAGACCCTATCCTTCACTTCGCTGTGCAGGAAAGCGAGGGCCAGGCTACTTCTTTCTATGATTTGCTATTTGCTTTTTCAGTGTTAACGCTGTTGAATGTTGTTTTTTTTTGCCTGTATGCATGTTTATTTACATGTCTGTTAGCAAAATCCCAATCACTGAATAAGATATATGCAACTGATCATATTTTAGAGTTAGTAACAAACTATCTTGTGAACCACTAAATTAATTTTAATAAAACTTCCATGAAGTATTCACTGCATCTACAACTAACTGAAGATGGCTGCCACATTAAAAAAAATATTTAACTCAGACAATATACACTAAAACTGATCAATGAGAATTCCTCAGTTAATGACCTTTCATTTTATCAAAATTTAAAAAATACTGCTATTTTGAAATGGCTATTGTATAAAGTACCGTAATACTTATGTAGATCAAACAGATCCAAGCAACACTTTGTGCTTGCAGTCATTAAATACAGAATATTTTCTGAACACGTCTCACCCTTCCCACAAGCCATAGTAGATCAAAGTTCTGCTGTATTTACTGGAGCTGTGACATTGTCCCATTTTATTCCTGTCCTCTGGGTGTCTGACACTTTTCTAAGCAGAGAGTTTTCCCTTGACTCTTGACAGGCTCAGTCATGAACCGACCTCTTTTTGCACCACTCGCAGTATGAGAGGAACCAGTGCTGATTAGCAGAACACCCACCCAGATGCTTGGCAACACAGCAGGGCAGGGCAAAATCACTGAGTTTTAACGACTGTAGATTTGATTAGAACACGACGAGCGCTGCTGCAAACTTTGAGAGGAATTGCAGATATAACGTAGATTAAAACAAGCCTGGGCCTCGATGAGCATATAGATAAGCATGAAAAACTCTCAATTCCTTCTGGCACTTCAAGTGTTATTACTAACCATTATTAGTATGTCAAGTGATATACAAAACAAGAAAAAAACCTGATTTATGTCGCTCAAATTTGCAATTCTACGGTACGACAGGCAGATCAGCACTGAATGCTCAATTTGTCAATCAGCCTTTTGTTTAGTAACACATCTCTGTAACTGAGTAGAACTCGTGAATCTTTACCCTGATGCATGCTCATGAAGCTTTACATCGTCTGGAAGAATTTAACTTCAGCTGTGCTCAGTTTTCTTTGATCCCTTTAGATAATTTCCTTTCCATCCACAAGCATGGGAGCAACCATTGTGTCTGCACCGTCCCACAGTTATGTGTTAATGACAGACAAGCCATCTCACAGCTGGCATGTGTTGAAATCAGTATGCACTAACTGCCATAACAGACCTTGCACTTGAGTTGCACTGGACACTGTTGACAGAGTCCAATTATAAATATAGCCAAGCAAACTGCTAAGCAAAGCCCGTGGGCCTTGACAGCTTCTTGTTACAAGAGAAAATGAAAAAGAAGATGAATAGAATTTTCTGACAGCAGTGACGGCATGGAGGGAATTGGATCATACCCGATCTTTTGAGCTTATATTTTGAAGCAAGAAGGGAGTTTGATGATATTCTGT
Organism: Garcialebias charrua; assembly: GCA_038048925.1. NCBI lineage: Eukaryota > Metazoa > Chordata > Actinopteri > Cyprinodontiformes > Rivulidae > Garcialebias > Garcialebias charrua. The sequence continues at coordinate 20,347 of JBBPBX010022590.1, forward strand.
CATGCTACGTTTATATCTGGTGTCCCTATTGAATTTGTTGATTCCTATAAATATTTGGGTATCCTGGTCGATTCGCATCTCTCTTTTAAACTCCACGTGGAAAACCTAGTAAAGAAACTGAAAGTTAAACTGGGTTTCTTTTTCAGAAACAGATCATGTCTACACTGAATGCTAGGAAACGCCTTGTATCTGTGACTTTCCTTCCCTCCATTGATTACGGTGACATTCTCTACATGAATGCTCCTACAAGCACCCTGCAGATGTTGGATGTTGTCTATCATGGTGCACTAAGATTCATAACTGGTTGTGATTATCGTACCCACCACTGCACCCTGTATTCACTGGTTAACTGGACATCATTAACCTCACGCAGACTCTTCCACTGGTACATTTTCATCTTTAAATCACTTCTTGGTCTGCTGCCCTCATACATCTCCTCCTACATGTCTTTGCGTGAGTGCAGCTACAGCGTGCGCTCTCAGGACATGATTACCTGCAGTGTTCCGTCAGTGAGGACTGAACTTGGAAAAAGGGCCTTCTCCTACTCTGCTCCTGCTTCCTGGAATATCTTACAAAAAGATCTGAAGCTCTCGACCTTGACTTCTCTAAATGGCTTTAAGAATCTGTTGGAATCCTGGCAAAAAACAATGCAGACATGTTCCTGTTTTTGATTTTCTACATCTGCCTTATAATCTGTCTGTTTTGCTACTTTGACATCTTTGTTTTAACTTGTTAAATAAAAAAAATCTGTATTTCTCTCTTATGTTTGTCTATTGTTGATTGTTCATGGAAACTCTACTGTTGCTGTTGTCATCATTCTTTAGTTTGTAGACAGGTCTCTCTTGTAAATGAGTCCTCGAGGCTCAATGAGATTAACCTGACTAAATAAAGGTTGAATTAATATCACATTTATTGTAAATGACCAATCCTTACTAGTGGACGGAAGTGTGATTCTAGGGCTGAAGTGTGCAATTGTGCACCTACATACAAAATGGGACAGCACAAGTGAGACTCGGGTATTGCAGTTCAAGTTTTTATTTATTTATTTGCATTATTTATATCATAAAATAAACCATGATCTTATGATGCTGATACCGACAACAAAAGATTAAAAAAAAAAATTCCACAACTCGTTTTGTTTTTGGTCATTAGAGCTCACAATATGTTTGCATTGGTATGACACTGGGAAACTAAGACTCTGTCTTTTAGAAACTGTTCAGATATTCTGTCAACTTAGAAGAGATGAATTAAAACATACTCAAATGTGATTGCAATCTATAAATATTTACTTGTTGATTACTGTGTCTTGTTTTCCTACAACTGAATCCCTAGACTTTTTATCACAGTAACTGACTGAGCAGATGCCAAAGAGATGCGTTCCCTTCTCTGTCAATAGCACCACTGACATTTCAACCCTGTTAACAGTGATATGCATCATGTAAAATTCCTTGAGCTGTGCGAGATGACATGGAGCTGACCTGATGCTGCTTTAATGATGGACCAGCTGTGTTTTCAGTCCGAGCCAACAAGCTCTTACATCATCCTTTTTATACCTGTCAGCTGTCTTCGTTAACATCCATGACTATTTTCGTTTGTCTGTGGATGTTTGTCGTGTTGCAGCGACATGTATTCTTTCATGGTGCCCAAGACATCCTGGGAATGTGGCTGAAATGCCCAAAAGTTATCTAAAGTTTAATATAAAACACAGTCTTGGGATAAAATGGGATTTTATATAAATCAGAGTAACTGAAAGCCTTTTTCTGTGTTGCTTTAGTTATATGTTATGGCAGCACTTTTCCATTTAAAAATGTCTCCACTGGTGCTACCCAAATCTTTGTTTTAGTGCTGCTAAAGTGACTCAATTTTAACAATTGCTTCACATATCAGGCCTATTTTTGCAACTGGAAATACCCTGGAGACACCACAACACCACCCTCACTGGTTTCATTTAGACTATGTTTTGCTTATTTTGTCTTCGTCACTCACGACTCTTTTAAGCCGAAGCCTTAAAGTAAATGATTGCGGCAACTTCTCTGAAATCCCCCACTATAAAGGAAAATCGTGTAACCTATAGAAGCTGAACACAGCCAGCCGGCAGCCAAATCCATCTTCTCAGCCGATGTTACTCCTGGGATATAACAGAACAAAAAGGCAGCTGAACCAGTCAAGTTTAATCATTTTCTTTATTTGCAACCCCAAATTCCCCAGGGGTGTGTGGAACCATGTATTAAGTTTATAACATGTGGCCAGAGCAATTATACTGCTTTCAAAACAAGCCAGGTGTATTTACGGCATGCTTTTCACAATTAGGTCCATTGCAAAGCCCTTTGTAGAAATCCACACATCCTTCAAAGACATCAGTTTTAAAGCATGTGAGGATGTGTATTTGTTTTTGTTAATGCCAGTGGGACCTTTTCCAATATGATCATTGACCTTGTCAGCACTAGTAATCCTTTTGGGGACCAAGGCTCTCTCCTAATGCAGCAAAACATCATCACAGAGGGTGGTTGAGGCTAGGGCCAAGATGTGAATCCTTGTTATCTTAAGGTTATGACAAGACACACTAATCCTAATAAGATAAACTGTGCAAGTGGCTTTTCTTCTATATTTGCTTGTACATGCAGGCTCAGTGTAACTGTCCAAATTGCACATATGTAAAACTGGGCTATAAAGAGCTATAACCATGTCCTGTGGTTCTAAATAATGAGTGTGTTAATCAGCTAAAATGATTTTTTAAAAGATTTGATATACTGTGGTCCTGACAAAAAAAAGTTTCTGAAAACTCAATAATGAAATTTGATATACTGTACTGTGGTCCTGACAAAAAAAAGTTTCTGAAAACTCAATAATGAAATTTGATATACTGTACTGTGGTCCTGACAAAAAAAAGTTTCTGAAAACTCAATAATGGAAGTGACAGAGTGAATGAGTACAAGAAATGATTATCCTAAAAAAAGCCATTGTGACAGATTTTTTAATTTTAATTTAACCTTTATTTATGCAGGTAATCTCATTAACTCACAAGAAATCATTTACATGAGAGATCTGTTTTAGATGGACAACAGTCAGACAACAATAAAGAACAATTAAAGCAATTAAAATCAATAGTATTATAAAAAAACAATAAAATCAAAATTCCATATGACAAGGTAAATATTAAGAACAAAAAAAATTATTTAGTTAAAAAAAAAAAGATCTAATCAAATGCTTAAAATTCCTTAAAAAATCAGAGTGGACAGCTTCAGATCTTGTAAGGTGTTCCAGGATACAGGAGCAGAGTAAGAAAAGGCCTTTTTGACGAGCTCAGTTCGCAGTAAGGGAACACTGCAGGTAATGAAGGAGTGAGAGTGCATGCTGTAACTGCACTGACGACCTGACATGTGTGACATGTGCTTCCCTCCATTGGTTCCCTGTCAAAATCAGAATTTAATGCAAAATTTTACTTCTAACCTACAAAGCTCTCAACAACCTAGCTCCACCTTCTATTAAAGATCTTGTTGTTCCATATTTTCCTAACAGAGCACTGTGCTCTCAGACTGCAGGTTTACTTGCAGTTCCTAGAGTTTCCAAAAGCAGGATGGGAGTAAGATCTTTCAGTTATCAGGCTCCTCTCTTGTGGAACCAACACAGTTTCTGTCTGTAAGGCTGACACATTGTCCTGTTTTAAGACTGGGCTCAAGACTTTCCTTTTTGATAAATCCTATAGTTAGGGTTGGCTTGTTATGCTGCCATAGGCTTAGACTACTGGAGGACAAATTGACCTCATTTCCTAAAATGAATTGTTAAAATTGAAGCGTTTTCATTTGATTTTATTTCTATTTTAACATGTGATCTCGACCTGCCATTGTGTATCCATTCCTTCCTTTCCTCTCAAACCCAAATGGTCGAAGCAGATGGCCGCTTGTCCTGAGCCTGGTTCTGCTAAAGATTTCTTCCTCATGAAGGAGTTTTTCCCTTCCACTGTTGCCTTCATGCTTGCTCAAGATGAGAGTCTGTGATGAAGTTAAACTCAAAGTAGTCTGCTCCTCAGATAGTGTTAACTTATTTTTTTTTATGTATATGAATGTTTCTGTTCAGTGCCCTGAGATGACTTCTGTTGTGACTTGGTGCTATATAAATACTGTAAACTGAAGTGAAATTAATTGAACTGGGAAGAGACAAGAAGGCAGCAGATTGAGGAGAGAAATCAAATCCTAGGTCACAAGTAGTAAACAGAACATTATTTCTTACTTTCAAACTTGCTGCCGTGGAGATGATCCAGAACTCTTAAGAAACATGAACGAAAAGAGGAAACAAGCCATGACATGACGATGAAAACCAGCACACTCAAACAACAGCATCAAACTGGCAATGTGCAAAAAGAAAAAAGAAACTGCTTGACAGGTTTTATCCACTGGATGAAACAGCAGACAGGTCACTGACAACTAACACAAACATGAAAACCAGAAGGAAACCAACTTTATCAGGAAAACCAGTTTCAGAACAAAAACATTAGCAAGGCTTACCCAGACATTTAACAGCATAACACAAAGGCCCAACCTAAACACAAACATAACTAATAAAATACCCTGATGCATGCTCAATATTCCAGGTAGAAAAATCCAAAAAAGCTAAGTCTGGTCCTCTGGACATTCAAAAAACAAAACAAAACAAAGCAAAAAAAACTGTAGAAACGTTTCGTCTTTCGTCCGAAAGACTTCCTCAGTCTGAGAAGCTGTGTTCAGCTCAGTCTTATAAATAGCACCCTCCCACAGTGGATCAACCAGTTGGCTGATGACAGCCGAAACCAGCTGCTCACATGATCAAGGAGGACCATCAGCCTGACGATGGATCGTTAACACCCTGATGGTTGTTTGCTATTCACAGAGGGCTGAGTGATACTAGCAATAACAGCATTGTAAGTGGGGGACAGTTGAACCCGGAGGCCTCCACCTCTGTTTAATGATGGACGGTTTCTTTTCACAAAGATGGCCTCCTTTACTCCTCTCTCAAACCATTGTTCCTCTCTATCAAGGATGTGAACATCTTCATCCCTGAAAGAGTGACCGCTGGCCTGTGTCCAGATGAATGTCCAGAGGACCAGACTTAGCTTTTTTGGATTTTTCTACCTGGATTATTGAGCATGCATCAGGGTATTTTAAACCACTTTGACCAGGATTGCCTCATACTTGTTAGAGAGTTTGAGAAAACAGCTAGGAAGAGGGTGGACTACAGGAACCACTTGCGATTCAACCTTAGATGCAGACAAAGTGGCATCATTCCCAAGAGCCTGGAACTGAAATCGTCGGTCAACGGGCACCGGGCAAGCAAGATCCTTCAGAAGGCACAGACGCAGCTGCTGAATGAACGGGTGAGACAGACCAATTTTACTATTGAGACCTTGAAGGCCAAAGAAGAGCACATTAAACAAAAACTAACAACGTTCCTAGATCAGACCACACTTCAGCAAGTGATGGACTGTACAGATCAGGCACGCTTAGCACAGCATGTCAAGTCCAAGACTCGACAACAAAACAAATTTAACTTACTGATAACTCGTCAACACCATCACAATTCTAATAACAACACATTCAGTGTAAGACAACACTCCACTACACAGCTACATGCCAGGGAGACAGAAAATTGGGTGAAGAATTTATCTGACAGACAGCTCACCCAGCCGGAGACAGAGATTCTTGCCAGGGGACTAAACTTCGCAGTGGTACCAAGTAGAGTTCCGTTAGTGGAGATGATCACAGCCACTGAGTCAGCCATCCGTAACAACAAAATTAAAGAATTTGAAGCAGAACAACTCAGAGTCAATATGCTGGTGAAGATTCTCAGTCGTCCAGGACATGATGAAATCAAAAAAGGCGTTCAATACAGGATCAACTGGACTTTATTTGTTGCAGAAAACGTTTCGACTTCTGTCCAGAAGTCTTTTTCAATTCTGAATGGAAGCTGTGAGCTGACTTGTAAGCCTGTATAAAACTTCTCGTTCTCACAGCTTCCATTCAGAATTGAAAAAGACTTCTGGACAGAAGTCGAAACGTTTTCTGCAACAAATAAAGTCCAGTTGATCCTGTATTGAACGCCTTTTTTGAACTCAGAGTCAAAGTTTCAGCCTGTCTCAGTAATGCCAAACCACCACCTTCCAACATCAGTAGAGAAAAGAGGGATGCACTCACCACTCTTAGCAAAGACAAAAACATCATAATTCTCCCAGCAGACAAAGGAAGGTGCACAGTGATTTTGAACCAGAAAGACTATCATAATAATAATAATAATAATAAATTCAATTTATACCGCACTTTTCATTAATAAAAATCTCAAAGTGCTACAACAATAAAAACAAGTGATAAAATCAAATAAAATCAATAATGGTATTAACTAAGATTAAAAACAGAATCATGTGGAGGCAGAATAGGCCTGCTTAAAAAATAAAAAAATAAATAAATAAATAAATAAAACAAGTGATAAAATCAAGTAAAATCTATAATACTATCAACCAAGATCAAAGATAAAATCATGCGGGGGCAGAATAGGCTTGCTTAAAAAGAAAAGTCTTTAAACCGCTTTTAAAGTCAACCAGTGACTGTGGAGCTCTCAGGTCGTCAGGGAGGGAGTTCCATAGGCGGGGGGCAGCCACACAGAATGCCCTGTCTCCCATGGTCCTTAATTTGGTTCGTGGAATGTGAAGTAGATTACTGTTCTGTGATCGTAGAGACCGGGTGGATGAATATGGTGCAAGAATGTCCTTTAGATAGTCAGGTGAAGTTCCATGTAAGCATTGATGTGTAATGAGAGCAGTTTTGTATTGAATTCTGTAGGTGACAGGAAGCCAATGGAGGTTATGGAGAATGGGTGTAATATGTTCAAATTTACGAGCTCTCAATAAAATCCTTGCTGCACTGTTTTGAATATATTGAAGTTTCTGAAGGTTTTTGCCAGGGATTCCAATAAACAGGGAGTTGCAGTAGTCGAGCCTGGAGGAGACAAAGGCATGGACGAGTTTCTCAGCATCGGAAAAAGTCAGAGATGGGCGAAGTCTGGAGATGTTTCGAAGATGGAAGAAGCAAGTTTTAAACAGATGCTTAATGTGAGTTTCAAATGTAAGATGAGAGTCCATTTTTATTCCAAGATTTGTAACAGAGGTGGAGAGGGGGATGTCTTGACCAGAGAAGGAGATTGTTGTTAAAGTTGATGTTTGTATCTGGTGAGGGGTGCCAATCATTATGGCCTCAGTCTTGGAGCAGTTTAATTGAAGAAAGTTCTGATTCATCCATGCCCTTATTTCCTCCAGGCAGGCAGAGAGGGCAGTGAGTGAAGATGGAGATGGGGATGATGAGGATGATCCAGTCCTGATGTAAAGCTGTGTGTCGTCGGCATAGCAGTGAAAAGAAATGTTGAACTGATTAATAATTTGACCTAAAGGCAGCATGTAAAGGGAAAACAGCAGGGGCCCCAGAACTGACCCTTGAGGGACACCACAGGAGACACCGACTGTCTGGGAAGTGGCATTGCCAAGACTAACGCATTCCAGCCTATCGGAGAGGAAAGATTTGAACCAGTCCAGGACAGTGTCACAGAGACCGACCTCCACATGAAGACGGTGGAGGAGAATATTATGGTCCACAGTGTCGAAGGCTGCAGTGAGGTCAAGGAGGACAAGGACGGAGGGAGAGCCAGTGTCAGCAGCCATGAGGATATCATTTGTAACTCTCAGTAATGCAGTCTCAGTACTGTGAGCTGCTCTGAATCCAGACATGAGAAAGTTATGTCACTCCTTAGTGACTTAACCACTTATGAACCTCTGAAAAGAGATCCAGGAAGTGGTTACAAGAAGAAGTTGATAGATTGCCTGAAAATTTTGAAGCAGGACAAGGCTATTGACAATATTCTGTACCACAGACTGTACCCAGGGGAGGCCACGCCAAGTCTGTATGGTTTACCCAAAATCCACAAACAAGGTGTACCTTTAAGACCAATTGTTAGCATGATTAACTCGGTCACTTACAACGTTTCCAAACATCTGGCATCTGTACTCATCCCTTTAGTCACTTCGCTTCGAACTAGGGTCTGGACTTTCTCCATAGAGAACCGATTCTTGCTGGAGGCGTGGCCTCTGCTGAGGATCAAAACCATTGGATCTTAGAAAAATTTTGAACAGGGAAAAGCATTCTGCTCCCTCCCCCTCAGAGCCATATATGGCTGCTCCCCCGTGGTCTGTTGAACTTGACTTCAGCTCCGCCTGCTGCATTTTCTCTCGCTGCCGCTGCATATTCTGTGTTTATATGTTAATAAAACGTTCTAAAAAAATAAAATAAAACCATGGAGCGCTGGTCCAGCACACCAGAAGACCAGAAAATCTGCAGGGACTCGGGCAGCAACGTAAAACCCGAGTTTAATTCTCTCGTGACAACCTCAGCCATTTCCTCATTCATTTGCACTCAGCGGAGGGAGAGGAGGAGGAGGAGGGAGCGATCACTTGACTTTTGGCAAAAAAACAAAAGAAAACTCCAGATAAGGGATTAAGAAGGGGAATTTAATACATTTGTGTCACATATAAAACAGTCCTGCATCGCTTTGCATCGCTTTGAATGAGAACATGCGAATGCTCGCTGGCTGCGCGCTGGAACAGGTGGGGGCGTGGGTTAGGGGCCAAAAACTCTGCCCCTTCTGTTCTCTGATTGGTCCGGTCAAAAATCTACCGGAGAAATCCTTCTCTATGGGAGAAGTCCCAGACCCAGCAGTGAAGGGAAATGAGAATTGAGCGGAGCTGCGTAGGAATGGCGAGGGCCAGGCTAG
>JBBPBX010022590.1:30215-41270 GCA_038048925.1 Garcialebias charrua
GCAGTTAGCGCCGTTTAGCGAAGCAGTCTGCGGAAAGAGGAGAAGAAAAAACTTTGGGGTTAAGGAAAAATGTGCCGGACTAGCTTTCGCTAGCCCAGCAGTATGCAGGAATAATTCTCTGTGCGCTCTGTGTAGGGAGCAAGCTCACCTCTGATCGAGCGATGAAGCAGCAGAGAAGTCCCGCGAAGAGAGAGAGTTCAGGTTTAAGCGAGGTGAAAGGCAATAAGAGATTGATGAATGGGCGTGCGTCTTAAGTACCCAGAGGGCGGGGCCTCAAGCGAGACGCTGATGCCCCTGCCGTAAAGGCGTGGATGTATTCCTTCAGGTAATCGCGCGGGGTGAGAAAAGCTTCGCACAACGGCTTGGTGTAGTGGCTAGGGAATCAGACTTGGGATCCGAAGGACCCAGGTTCGAACCCCGGCTACGGCACACCTTGGGGTGTCTATGAGTGCACATCTATTTTCCCCAGCTCCCCGGGCGCTGACCACGGCTGCTCACTGCACCACCTGGTGGTGGTTGGGTTAAATGCAGAGGCCAATTTCGTCTGTCAAGTATGGGAAACATACACAGATGACAAAAATGTGAAATTAATTAAATTAATTAAAAAGACCCAAGGGGAACATTATACTAAATAATGCATTCCATTTTTTTGTTGATACCTCTTGCACACAGCCAAATGACAGTCACATCCCTCAAACAAACCCCTCTATGTTTTATACAGGGCAATAAAATGTAGATCTTGGAGAACGCTTGTGGGTCTTGAATAAATTAGTATGTGTAGAATTTGTAATTTGCAAGTTGTTTCAAAATCCAAAGATAGTATTTCCCCCAATACATATAGAAATAAAAATACAGATTTTACACTTTCTAAAAGGGTTGCATCAACTTTACTTTCAAAAGATTGCAGTGTACAGCCAAAACGTCTTTGAAAATAAGGCCAAGATGGTGTAGAGGCAGGGTTGCCGACTTGGGACCCGAAGGACCCAGGTTCAAACCCCGCCACACACCTTGGGGTGTCTATATGAGTGCACACCTATTTCTCCAGCTCCCCAGGCGCTTTCTATGGCTGCTCACTGCACCACCTGGTGGTGGTTGGGTTAAATGCAGAGACGAAGTTCGTCTTGTATGGGAAACATACACAGATGACAAAATGTGACATTATTATTATTATTATTATTATTATTAAAACAGTTTGGGGTGGTGGAGTGGGAGCAGTGTGGGTGAATGGTACATCTCGAAGGGTGACACACAGACACAGTTTGTAGAGCTGTTACTTCTCAGAGAGAAAGTTTTTAGATGAAATCCCATCAGGGGACATTTTTGAGTGGAGTTCATGTGTTCTCTCTGTGCATGCATGGGTTTTCTCAAACATTCATGTTAGGCTAATTGATAACTCTAAATTGCCCATATGATTGAGAGAGTGAACAGTCATCTGTCTTCATGTGTTCCTTGTGACTTGTACACGGTGTACGTACCCCACCTTTCGCACAGTATCTGCTTGACATGTGTAACAGTGACCCCCACAACCCAGAAGGGAAGAAGCAGGTAATGATAATACAGTAGATGAATAGATGGATGGACAGTACCCAAACTATAGGGCTCAGAGTCAAGTTCCAAACCCCATCCAAACCATATTTGTTCAGTGAATTTAGAGTAAATGAATCACAGTTTTCTAGAATCAGGCAATATATTTGCAACATGCATATATTAAAAAATATACAATGGTGAGAAAAAATACCTATTAGTTTGGCCTGTTATAGAAATGTTCAGTATTGCCTTGTGTTACTCTTAGCCTTTGCAAAGCAATCAGCAAAGGAGAAGGTAACTGTCTCACAAATGCTGTCATTCGTGTGGCTGTACTACAGTGTGTCTGAGACAATTAGACATGCTTTTTTTATAAAGTCTGACCTGAGTAACTCTTTCCAACAGTGTTGACCAGATATTGTAATGTTTGCTGGAAATCAAAATGAACACACACACAAATGCAAAATAATTGCTGGGATATGAGAGACACAATAGCCCCTTTCATAAGTCAGATCCGCGCAATTCCCGCACAGACCAGTCCGGCTTTAATCCACCTGGGGTCATTCATAAAACAAAGTTGAATCCGGCCACAGCCGGCCCGCCCTCAATGGAGCATTCACAAAACGATTGGCAGCGCGAGTTGAAAAGAGGCGTGGTGAAAATGTGCAGCTCAGAGGACGTGGTGCCTGCGTGTTTAACGTGGGACCGCAGAGGTGTCTGTAAACAAACATGGCGGCGCTAGTGAAGTTGTGCTTATCCGAATGCTTTTTGTTTTTTTTGTTTTGTTTTTTTGCTCTCGCATCAATCCGCTCCAGAAGGGCCCATCCTTCACTGTGCCGGTAAGTCCCTTATTAATTTCCTCCTCTGCGCGCAGAGAAATGAGTACATGGGTCTCGGCATCACCCCAATTAGCCATTTCCGTGATGATCAATAAAAAAAGAAAAAGATTCGGCGAAGAATAGCGAGTGATGCGCAAGCGAAATACAAATGTCATGTTCTTGTTTACACATTTAAATAGAGCGCGGGAGAGTACATCATTATTCAATCAGTTTGAAGCCGCAGCAGCCCGACACCTTTCACAAGTCGACAGATCCGGGCTTAACACTACCTCTGCTCGCGGATCAAAGGCGCATCAGAGGCGAGTAAAATTAATTTGCCAAACCGCGTTTGTGTGTTTTCTGAATGCTCGTTGGAGGACTGAACACGCATCAGGGCCGGACTGAACCGTCTTATGAAAGGGGCTAATGTGACCTTTAGTTTCGATAGAAACTTGCCCAAGAAAAGGACAAAACTGGATTTTTTTTTTGTTACATTTACATTTTATATTTTCCAAGCTGTAGCCTTAACTGAAATCCCTTGCTCTTGGCCTCCGATTCTTCTGTTATTTATTCTGTATTTCAGCTTTTGAAATGGATGCTCATTAGTGTTTGAATAACCCAAAAAGTCATGTGGACCAAGTGACAATACAGTCATAACTCATGACACTTTTCAATGTGATAATTATCAGTCATGTAAAGTTCAACTGTAGTATTTTTACATTATTACATAAATAAATTGGCATCTTCTCATTTCATCTTCTCCTTTTACATTGAGTCATCTGCCTCTGTCTCTAGCGCCCTCCTCTGTCATGCCAACTCATCTCCTTATCCAAGAGCCATTTTCCTTTCTTACCACCTCCCTGGCAGCTCCAGATTTAACACCCTTTGTCCAAAATATCCACTATCCCTCCTCTACACATATCCAAACCATGAACTGTGCCTTTCTAGTTTTGTCTCCAAACCATTCAAACCAGACTGTCCGTTCAATACACACAATAAACAGCATGTGCAAGGCTTATAACTGCACCTTTGCCTTACATCTGATTATGACTGATTGATGAATTCAGGCCAGTAAATCTTCACTTGCTAAAGTACTTTAACGTTGTCTGATTGACGTTTACCCATGCTGTTATGTTTAATTAAACAGGAACAACGCAAAGAAATCCCATGAGAGTTACAATAACTACCCAATATTGTGCAGAATTTGCAACAAATAGTATGTGGTTACTAAAACAATAAAGAAAGTGTGTTCATTTTTGTGAGTTACAAAACTGGAGGATGATGTATCGAATAGACTTTTGGTAACTAAATCTGCTGCTAAGACTGGAAATTCAATTAACATACAGAGCTGACACTGAAAACAAAAGTCATGAGAACAGAAAGCAAAGCAACTGGGAGGAAAACAATACTTTTTTTTATAGGAAGACTTTATACTAAGGAAGGAAAATGAGTGACACGATGCAGGTGAAATAATTAAGGAAAGTGTGCTGAAAGAATAGAGTCAAAACTAAAAAGAAAACAAATGGACGGTCTCTGGAACTAAAACAAAAATACAAAACATGAAACCCAGATGATCATAACAAAACCCATCTCAAGACCTATAATTACTTAATCATGGAAATAAAGAACTACAAAAATACAAAAATTTAACAAAACCCATTGAGCCTGAGACATGCAAATAATAACTTCTGTGTTCAAAACATTATAATTAGCTGTCTGAAGAAAGAGACAATGATTTATATTAAAGCTTCAAACAATATGTTGACTTTGAATATTTTAAACCCAAATTCAAACAACAGACTGCCACCACTTCAAATGATAAACGTACAATACAGAAAACTAACAGCCCAAGTTCACTAACACAACTTCAAATATTGTTTTCTCGTTATCAACAGGATTTTAAAAAAATTGGCCAATCAAAAACGTCACACTGTGCAAATTTTAAACAATCGGATTGGGGGAAGAAAGCAGTTTTTCAAATGCGCTGTTCTTGAATAGATACTTCTGTATTTTACCTTCATGGAAGCACCATCAGTCATCATGCTTTGATTTAATCTAAGACAAATTCTTGAACGTATTGTTCTTTTTTAAGATGCTACACTGTTTGTCAGTTGAATCTAAAACAGAAGGGTGGCACCAATAACCATGTCTGTCATTTCTCATCAGTTTTGCTGTTCCCAAACCAGGAGGAGGTAGAACAAAAGAACGTGTCTGTAGGAGGAAGCTTTGCCTTCTTTGTTTTATGACAGAAGTGGAGGAAATGGAGCTCTCATGAACACAGCTGCTGTTCTCTCTGGAGGTCATGCCAGTTACCGTAAGTGAACCCTCTGGAACTTGGTGCATTTTTATTATCTTAAGAACAGCCTAATTGTGGGTGAAACATTGGAAATTGAATTTCCCCTCTTAAAGTGTATTATTATCTGTATTTTAAATATATATTTTACACCAGTGCTCTGCAATTTACACCAAGTTACCAGCTGCTTTACTTCCCTCCAGCAGGCTGACTCATCTTCACTGCTGATGAGATCAAACGCTGTATCATCTTGAAATGTGGCCAAACATTATGATGTGGTTAGAGCTGAATGTAGCATGTTTTAGCTTTGTAAGCAGTAATGGACTAAGCATGTACCATTTAGGTGATTTAAGCTCACCAGGATGGAGTCAGATATGTTGCTGCCAGTTCTGCTTATTCTCGTGTCAGCCAATCCTGAATCTAGTTGCACTGTTCACTTCCAGCAGCTGGAAGGTGGCAAGATTGTAAAATATCATTATCAGTATTCCGGGGGTGTTTTTGTCCTTCACATCAGTCTGTTTGAGATGAGGCAGTATGAATATAGAATGGCCTGTCTGCGGTCCAGTTTAAAAGCCTGTTTTGACATGCGCCATAATGAGCCAATAGCAGTGTTTCATCACTGCAGGAGGCAAAATACAAGGTAATAGTCATTTATGCAGAGTAGCTTGTTTTATTCTAGACCACAGACAATTATAGTGTTTTTATAAAGACATACAGTTTAGCAGAGGACAGTCAAAGATATTTGGGGGCACATCTTCACTTGTTAGCCACAGTTCCCAAATTTTCTAGTCTTTTTTCAGGATTTGATTTTATAAAGCACTGAGTGGAAGCCCATGCTCTCTGGTTAAATTTGTGAAGTACTGTGATTATGTAGCAAATGAGAATCCCTGCAGTCTATTATGTTAAACTTGTAGGTTGTTGATGACTAGAACCATTGTTACATGTGCTATTTGTTGTCAGCAGAGTGGCTGGTTACTCTTAAAATGCCTTGCTGCCTGATGTAAAAGCATGATCCTGGTTCCTGAACAGCACATGTGCCTCTCCTATCAGCCATCAGCTGTTAGTCTCACACAACTTAACAATATTGATCAAAGTCAAATTATTTATCCCCTTTCTGTTCTTTCACAATAAGTCTCATCATATGTAATGTATTCCTGTAAATCCATGCAGTTCACTGTTACAGCAAAATCTTTGAAATAAACTCTGTGTACAGTACTTGATGAAAAGCTCTGTAGTGTTGGATTAGTCTCCTGTGGTCACACTCTGTTGTTTTATAGTATTGCTCTCTTGTGTCTCACACCGGGTCAGAATGCAAGCATCAGCGGTCAATATTAAAACTCGAGGTATAGATTTTCTCTGGAGTTTTTTTTTTTTTTTTGTGGCTACTCCCTTCTTCAGGGGTCACCACAGTGAACTAACTCACACAAAGACTTGGTAATTACGCCAGATGCCCTTGCTGGCGCAACCACTGAGCTACCACAGCCCTCTGTGTGGAGCAGAGAGCTGCTATAGGGCGCCCGGCGGAGCAGATGGTGGGAGGTTAAGGGTCTTGCTCAAGGGCCAAGAGAGGGGCAAATGAGGGTGGAGGCAGGTGTGCATGCATACTTCACCATTCCCACCCACATTTTTGATGATGTTAGTCCAGGGAGTCGAACCAGCAACCTTCTGATCACAGGCACATCTTCTCTTCCAACACCAAATACTTGTTTATGACATTTACATGTGTGCATATGCAGGTTAAATTATTGTCAAACATTTTAAAGCAGTGAATCATTGAACATCTTTGCCACTAGATGGCAGAATGAGATTCACTTTTTGTATCAAATTGCTTTGGGATTCATTTTGTGCAACAATTTTAAGGCCACAACAGCCGTCTTCAAACGTGGTTGTCTTTACACCCTAACTACTTTTAGATGTGAATACATTTGCAACTTGTAAAATCTCTAAGTCCTTCCCTTGTCGGGTAAAACTTACAAATATCCCAAAAAATCAGGAAAATGTGTTTGACTTAGTTCCTGTATGGCTTTCAGGACTTGACATTGTGCATTATGCATGCTTAGTTTCCTTATTGACCTTTGCTGTGTGAGCGGGTGCAGAACTCATTTGGCATCTCAGACCAGTTCTCTGTCAATTAGATGCACTGCGTATCGACTAGGCTTCATTTCTGCTTCTAAAAATGAACGCTGACGGAACAGTCAATCTGACAGCAGATGTTTATGTTCATTAGATAAGAACTGAAACTAATTAGGCCTGTCAGTCTCAAAATGTTGAGCGTTTGCAGCCGCTGAACACAAAGTTATTATAGCTGAAAGTTAATGCCAAGTTTATGGTTGCACTGTTTTAAGGTTTCTATTTATTATTCTTTTGTATAAGATACAAAATATAACTTTTTGTTTAAATACTGATAGGGTTACTTACTTTCTTGTTTCTCTCTCATCTCAGTTTAGCTTTCATTTTCAACTTTAGTATTTTACAGTGGCTGCTTTTGTAGCAGGAAATTAAGTTTGAGCCTTTTATTTCTAATTAAATAAATAGGTTTTCCTCGTCATTATGCATTCTGTTTAAATGAACAATAGAGATAAATAAATTGACATTTAAACACACTGAGGAGTTAGTTACATACTACTGTTAGTTATGTGTAATATTTGCATTTAAACTATTACTACCTGTGAAAGACTTATTTATGCAAATTTATCCTACTTGCACTGTTACGTATATTCTACCATGTTGTCATATACAATATATATTTTGGACCTTGTAAATATTACATTTCTGTTTCACTTTTTGGTACTTTATTTAGTACCCTTATTGCATGCTTTAGTATTTTATTTATTTATTTTTATTTTAGCTAGTCGAATCGGTTCTGCTCATCCTGAACATTGCATTGCATTGTTGACCTTGTGTTAACCTGCATATGATAAATAAACAACATACATACTGTTGTTTAAAGTTTCTGCAAAACCAACGACAGTTATCGGTTCTGTGTGCAGCTCAATAAGATCAGTAGAACGCAGCTGTTTGATAAAACTAAAAAGTTGGTTCCTATCGACCGTCAAGCAAAATCCCCCAGAAGTTTTAATTCCCAAACTCTCATCTAACAGGAAGCCTGAAAAGCACCTTGTTAAGTCAGTTAACTTAACTTGGCTTTGACAACTAGAGGCCAATGGAAAGTTTTTAAGTCAATTACAGCTTGGCAGGAGGGGCTTGGAAATATTTGAGATATTCCTGCAACACAACAGGCACCTACTGTGACAGTAATTGTCATTACAATAAAACAAAAATACTCCAACGTATGCAGTTATATTTATCTTTAGTTAACTTGAAATCAACAGTATCATTGCTCCAGAGCAGTACAGTAAAACCAATTTTAAACTACCCAAGAGAAACAACAAATTAAAACATTCTTGTATTAGCATCTGAGGTGTCTTTTCCCTTTTGTAAGCATCCATCCATCCATTAACTTTACCCGCTTCTTCTTTTTTGGGTCACGAGGGTTACTGGTGCCCATGTTCAGCCATCACTGTGCGATAGGTGGAGTACACCCTGGACAGGTCTCCAGTCCATCACAGTCCTTGTGTAAGCAGTAAATGTATGTTACATCTGGCATGGCTGACTTGGTCTCCAGTTTCTGATAAGAGAAAAAAAAAAGATTATATTCCTGCAAAAATACTGCAGACAAACAAACTCTGAACATTGTTGTAAGAAATTTTAAAACAAAGTCTTAAGGATTCGTCACAAAAATATAAAAAATGTATTGATAATTAGATCTGCTTTAATGTTTTCTTCTCAAATTTCTTCAAAAGGCAAAACCTCACACTAATTTGAGGTCACATAGAATTTGTACTTTTTCTGACAGTCAGAGCAGAAATAAAATTATCTTGTCTGCTTATGTCATGAAAATGTGGAGCTGGAACATAGTGACCATCATTATTATTATTTTTGCTCCTTTCTTGTTGTTCAGCATTTCAGCTCTAGGGTGGGTTTACAAGCTATGTGCCTTTTACTCTGAAAACTCATCAGGGGTAGGAAAGCCTGTTGGGAACCCTTCAGAAATCAGATTAAATGATGTCACATTTGACCCGTAGGTGACCACCTCTCCACAGGAATCCTTTTATTATAAGGTCTAATAACATGCAAAAGTCTACAGTCCAAAACAGATTTATCAGTTACGGATGACTGATTAAACGTCTGCTGGTTGACCCTGGCTTGTGGCCTTTTCCGCCACTGTGTGAGACAGGTTAGTTGGACTGTAATGAATCCAGTTTTGACAGTACTCCTCCAATTGTGTTTAGACTGTTGCACTGCAGAGGCTTTT
Source organism: Garcialebias charrua (assembly GCA_038048925.1). NCBI lineage: Eukaryota > Metazoa > Chordata > Actinopteri > Cyprinodontiformes > Rivulidae > Garcialebias > Garcialebias charrua. The sequence goes on from JBBPBX010022590.1 coordinate 39,166, forward strand.
AGGTGCAGCATTTCACATCATACTTAATTAGAATCTCTTGGAAAAGTGCTTGTACAAGAGTGAAGCAGAGGCAGCAAAAAATTAATTGTTCATGGTGAGAAAAGATCTTGCTAAGTCGCTACAACAAAGTTTAGCTCAAGTATCAGACGTGCAGGAAGCATGTCAAAATGTAAGCTAGAATAAAATCCTTTATAGCTTTCATGAAACCACCATGTTTTACAAAAATTTACATTAATTTTTGTGTCATAAAGCAGAAAACTATATGAACTCTTGAGAATCCAACAAACACCTCTAATGCTAACAAGCCAATTACAGTATAGCGCAGCCACCAGGTAAAGTAGACACATTCTGTATTGCATTGTTGTTTCCAGAAGTTATGAAGTATGTCAGATTCATTAAAACTGAGACATAGAAGTAAGTTTGTGAAGACTGAAAGAAATAATGAGCCCCTTCTCAGTGTGGTTAAATAGATATGATATGAACTTGGACAGATTTAATTTTAGAAACTTAAATTCCTGTCATGGCACATACGCAATGTGTATGTTATGGTCTAAGAGTTGAAGGTTGTTTTGTATCTTGCTTCTAGGATTTTAAAGTGTCAAGTCACACAATTGATTTCTTGTTTGTTTGTTTATATTATTATTACAGTATTATCTAACTACTTTTGTACTGTACTGTCAAAAATGTTTAGCTCATCTTCTAGACGGGCTCTTTGACTTTTGATTCTTGTTATTTGTATATTTGTCAAATAAATACACTTTATTAACATTGTAAAAAGATGTAAGGGACAAGAAGTTGCAGCTTTGGTGATTTTCATAGTTTTATAAAAGAGATATCAAGCTAAACTTCCCAGGAATGAGACAGATATGAATGGCAGAATCTGTCTCACCTCAGATTGTCAGAAAGTGCTTGTCTGAACCAAGTTTATTAGACATTACTATACCATTAATCTTGTCATAACTGTTAGGCCATGTCACTTAGAAGGTATTTTGACCCAACATTGGACTGTGAACATATAGGCCAGCATGCAGGACAATTCTGTTACATCTACTGGGAACATCCCGAGAGTCTTTCCGTCAGTGATTTACAAATATTTCCTCATAGATTGAAATCTCCGCAGTTCCTTCAAAAACATGGTTCTTTGAAATGTGTTTTAGTGTATTTGCTACCTTTAGCTATTAGTTGCCATTCTGGTAGGTTAAGATTTCACCTTCTTCCTTTTTGCTGCTTTTAACTTCTAGCTAGCTTTAGTTTAAACATTTAGCAGCCATTTGTTTCTTTTATCTTTTAGTTAGCTGGTTTAAACTTTCTGCTAGCCACCTGCTATTTTTAAAACATGTTATTCTGCTTTTTATGTGTAACTAGCTTTTTAGCTACTTTTAGCTTCTAGCTAGACTATGCATTAAGTTAGCCTTTTGCTACTTTTATATTTTAGCTTGTGAAATATAAGTTTATCAGATAATATGTTAACTTAATGAAATGTCTAGATATATGTATCCTGTTTTGTTATTTGGAATGACGATCTGATTCCGTTTCCGGTAGAAAATGTAGTTTTAGTTACATGCCTACAACTTCCTAGCCTGGCCCTCGCCATTCCTACGCAGCTCTGCTCAATTCTCATTTCCCTTCACTGCTGGGTCTGGGACTTCTCCCATAGAGAAGGATTTCTCCGGTAGATTTTTGACCGGACCAATCAGAGAACAGAAGGGGCAGAGTTTTTGGCCCCTAACCCACGCCCCCACCTGTTCCAGCGCGCAACCAGCGAGCATTCGCATGTTCTCATTCAAAGCGATGCAAAGCGATGCAGGACTGTTTTATATGTGACACAAATGTATTAAATTCCCCTTCTTAATCCCTTATCTGGAGTTTTCTTTTGTTTTTTTGCCAAAAGTCAAGTGATCGCTCCTCCTCCTCCTCCTCCTCTCCCTCCGCTGAGTGCAAATGAATGAGGAAATGGCTGAGGTTGTCACGAGAGAATTAAACTCGGGTTTTACGTTGCTGCCCGAGTCCCTGCAGATTTTCTGGTCTTCTGGTGTGCTGGACCAGCGCTCCATGGTTTTATTTTATTTTTTTAGAACGTTTTATTAACATATAAACACAGAATA
>JBBPBX010022591.1:10908-41270 GCA_038048925.1 Garcialebias charrua
GGTTTTACAGCAGGATTATTTGAAGTACAGCAGCAAAATTCCCCCAAAGCCATGAGAAAGACTATTTTTGTTGTCCAGTTATGACACATGCTTGGTCACTGTTGTTGCCATCAAGGTGGCACAACCAGTTATTAGGTTTACAGGGCAATTACTTCACATAAAGCCAGGTTGGTTTAGGTGGCTTTATTTTAGTCATTACATTTATTTTCCTCCTATGATCAACGTTTCATCTAAAAACAAGGAAAGGAACCATAAATTGCCAATGTGACATTTTCCATGCTAAATTACTTCCTCTTTGAGTTTTTCCTTGAAAACAAATCATGTCATGCAGATTCACACATCTGAATTCTTGGCAGGCATGGAAGAAACCAGCTGTGCCAGGAAGGAGGTCATGGAAGAAATGGTTGGTGATACCAGGAATTACGTGGTTACCGAGGGGCCGTTTGGACGCATCAGAGACAAGAATGAAAACACCATCTGTGAGTTAACACGTAGCAAGCTCTTAGATCTTACTTATCACACTAATAATACAATCTGAAGCGGGAGTTCTAATCTGCAAGGTTATAAGGGTCATTCCACCGAATGGGCGCCTTTTACGTCCCCCTGAAATTATATCTAGCTTTTGGTCTCTGTAAAATTTTTAATATGCCTTTGGAAAATTTTGAGAAACACACTTTCTGTTTGTATGAAGAGACATTTTGGTTAAAAAAAAGAAACAATTTAAGTATCTATTAAACCATTCCATCTAAAATAAAGACCTTATTAGGAATATACACTAAAATTAGTTGTTTATATTTTAAAATATGCTTTTTGGATGTCAAATGAGTTTTGGTAACAGGACTGAAAAAAAATGCAACCATCTTCGACTTTAAAGCGTAATAAAAATTAAATAAAATCACCTAAGATGGACCAATGGCCATTTTGAATAGTTACATATGTATATTACTATATCCAGTTTAAAAAAACATGTAAAAAATATATTCAACTTTGGAGACTTACTACAAGTAAAAGGCACACATTTGATGGAATGACCCATAAACAGGTGACTCGATTTGCTGACTGTCACTTTTAAATACAACTAAGATCCAAAAAAGAAAACCTGAAAGCACTGTTCCCATGCTGCCAAGATTCCCTTGTGAAAATAATAATAATAATAATAAACTAAAAGAACATCTGCTATTTTTTTAAGATAAGCACATTTATTGTTCTGAACTAAAATTAACCTAACTTTTGTGAATGAAATCTACCATCACTAAAAACAAGTTGTTGGTTAATTTTTACTTTCAAATTTATGATTTCAAAAAACAAACGTTACTGCTTTAGGTATGTTATTTTTATTATGATATATTCCTATTAAAGTTTGTAACCTCCTCTGTAAATAAATGGGAATATGTTGCTCTAGTGTAAAATAACAGACAGAACTATGTATTTTGAAATGTATTTCTTTCAATTTGTTCTGATTGTGGCTATACCCAGATATAAGAACGAATTAGAACAGACACCAAGACTCACTGAATTTACCGTGTTTATTTACAAGTGATAATCAATCAATCAATCAACTTTTTTCTATAGCACATTTTAAAAACCACAGGGGTAACCAATAAGCCAGGCAGGGGACTGAAACCCTGAGGAAAAAAGAGGTGATTAGAGTTCTTATAGTCATGGGTGGTCCTGTTATTGTTGATTTTCCTTACGATGGAGGTCAAGGTCAAACATGGGGAGGGCTGACCCAAATGGTCCAGGCAAAGGAGGTGCACATTTGAATTATGACAAGCATTAGACAAGTGATAGGAAGGCGTGAAGGCAGTTGAGGAGAACTCAGGCAACAGGAGAACTTCAAGGGAAACTCACTGGAGGCATGGAGAGAAATACAAATCATTAATACTTAGTTTAAGACATGAGAAAAAGACTAGAAAAGGCTACCATGTGCACGTAATGCTCCAGCGCTGGCTGAATGTCTTCTGCAGCCTCATCATGTTCATCAAGTACTGTACATGATTCACAGGTGTGGCTGTTTAGAGTCTGGCTGTGGGTGCAGGAGATGGCAGAGCAGAACTCCCACACAAGTACACCATACAATACTAGTAAAATACCATTAACACCTATAGACAGTGTTAAAATATTATAGTCTAGGATACAAGTTTTGTTGTGATGTCTAGTTTCATTAGATTTGATATCAAGTTTATGTCGCAGCAATTTTTACGTTTTAGTAACAATCTTTTTTTGTTTTCTAGTGGACTCGGAAAGACTTGTTGCCAAAATGTCTGTAAGTATTAAATCTTACAAGAACCTAAAACATCAGGGGATGCTTTTGGTGCTTGCACCTCGGTGTTTAGGTGGGGATCTGACTTTATCACTCCACCATTCCACAAAAACTATTTTCAGTTACAATATGTGTTACGTTCAAAACAAATATTGTTGAACTATGCAACCAATATTAAACCAATCTCACTTGTAAGAATTTAACCCTGCTAATGTTTAAAATTGTGAACGTTTCATAGAATATCAGTATCTATTTTTGTGATGATTTAAGTGCAAGAAGCCAGACCAAAAGATCAAGCCATACCTGAAAGCCAACCTACCCAAACGCCTTCACTTTGCCAGCAGTCGTCGCATTGAAGACGTCAACGTTCTGGTTGAAACTAAATGGCTCTTTGAGAGGTACCGGTACTCCCTGCACATGCAGTATGCAACACGTGTGTCTTGCTAGAGTTTAGTTTATGTCTGTATCCAATTAAGACTGACTCAAATGCAGTGATTTATCATGAGGAAAAAGGCCCAATACCTCACCCATTTTCAAGTTTTAGCCTCATGGTCTGTGACTAACAGATGAGGTCAAGCAAGAATCCCCATGAACTATGTTTGCAGATGACATTGTGATCTGTGGTGAGAACAAGGAACAGATGGAAGAGAACTTGGAGAAGTGGAGGTATGCATTTGAAAGAAGAGGAATGAAAGTCAGCTGTAGTAAGAGAGTACAGGTGCATGGAGGCCAGTGGAATAGTGAGGCTACAAGGAGCAGAGGTCACAAAGGTGCAGGACTTCAATTACTTGAGATCAACTGTCCAGGAAAATGGGGAGTCTTGCAAGACAGAGAGGTGAAAAGAGAGTCCAGGCAGGATGGAGTGGATGGAGAAAGGTTTCAGGAGTGATTTGTGACAAAAAGGTGTCAGCAAAAGTCAAAGGACAAGTTTACAAGACAGTGATGTGACCAACTATGTTGTATGGTCTGGAGACAGTGGCATTGACAAAAAGACAGGAGAAAGAACTGGAAGTGGTGGAAATGAAGATGCTGAGGTTCTCCTTAGGAGTGACAAGGATGGATAATATTAGGAATGAGATAATCAGAGGTACAGCACAGGTTGAACAACTGGGAGATAAAGTTATGGAGGCCAGACTGAGATGGTTTGGACATGTCCAGAGGAGGGACAGTGGGTATATTGGTAGAAGGATGTTAGAATTGCAGCTGCCAGGAATAAAGAGGAAGGCCATAGAGAAGATATATGGATGCAGTTAGAGAGGACATGGAGGTAGTTGGAGTAAGGCGAGAGGATGCAGCGGACAGATTGACATAGAGGAGGAAGAATACTGATGGATAAAAAAAGCTAACATCAGCATAAACTACAATCCCTTCAGAAACGGTTGTATACTAGCTCACAAGTGAATAAACTTCATTACCCATCGTTCTTCCACAGAGCTCCAGGATCGCTCACATTCTGCTCTGGTGGTAATCACGGCTATGACAATGATGTTGAGAGCATGCATGTGAGTGTCAGGTTTTCTCACACTGATCTGTTACCTTTTCCTTTCTCATCAGATGAAACTACCTTTTTGCATTTTCTGTTATTTTTGCAGGCCATGTTTCTCAGCTACGGTCCCAAATTTCAGCAAGGAACAACCATTGAACCGTTTTCTAACATTGAGCTGTACAATCTCATGTGTGGTGAGTATTATATTTAATTTTGAAAGAAAACTGTATATATTAAAACTATGTTATTTTATAGATATATAACAAAACACTCAGCTTGCACTATTTAGTTCCACTTAACTTCGAGCTCAGGTCCTCCACCAGAGGCGTGGGAGGGTTCTGTTCAGTATAACTGTTACTGCACTCTTCTGGACAGAGATCTCCGAGGTTGTTCCTGGGATCTGTTGGAGCCACTCTTCCAGTCTTGGGGTCACAGTACCGAGTGCTCCACTGATGCCTCGGCTCCCCTCAACTTCTATATTTCCTCTTTTAGCCCATAGTATTTCATAATTTTTCCGCACGCTTCCTTCCTTTTGTTACACAGTTGCTTACAGAGTCTAAAAATTGTACAAAACATGGTTTAGAACAGATGTGATCTTCCCTTGTGATGAAAAGATAGAAAAAGTGTTTGGCAGTCAAGAACAGGAAACTTTAAAATGCCACACAAGAGCAAGGTAGAAGCAGCCATATTTGTTTTTGCCTACAAGTTTTAACTCGTTCATTCACAGATGTACTAGAGATCTCTCCCGTTGACAACAATGGGACCCATGGGAGCATGAATCATGTGCTGAGGAACCCTTACTACACGCCAACGCCCCCAGCAGAGCACAGTAGGCCAACTCAGTGCCCGCTGGTCAGCCTAGACCCTGTGGACAAGTTGGGATGCTCCTGTCCAGCTCTGGTCAGTGTTATCACATCTACATGTTGCCAGTTAGATCCAAACGAGAGATGCATGCAATTGATAAAATTTATTGTGTTTATTGGCATTTAGCTGATTCTGAATGTGATCATAGTGCCAAAACATATTTTGTAATAAACAAGGTAGAGGCAGTTAGTGTTGGATAAAAATATCCTCTTGTTTCAAGGAAGCCACGCTGGAGGACAAGGGAAGATATTTAACTGGTTTTACTTGCAAGGGCAAACTTTCACAACAGCTTACACAGATGTACAGACGTGTTATTGACCTTTATTTAACTAGGCAAATCTCACTGAGATCACAGATCTCTTTTGCAAGGGAGGCCCGGGCCTCAAGGCAGCCTAAGCTGCACATTTTTGGTCAGTGGGAGGAAACCAGAGTGCTTGGAGAAAAACCACGCAAGCAGTGGCGGTTCCTGAAATGTCCACCATTTCTCCAAAATGAAAAAAAATTCCCAAGTTAAATTTTTTATTTTTTTAATCAAATGCAGATTAATATAAGGTCAACAGAACAATTAAATGCTCAGGATGAGAAGAACCAATTTGACTCACTAAAACAACAAAGAACAAACAAAAATATATATGAATAAATATTTTTATATAAATTATAGAAAGGAAAATAAGTGAGATTAAAACATTTCTGCGTTTCTACTTGCAAGAGGCTTTGTTTTCATTCTCCAGATCAATACAGTGTTAAGAAATAGTAAAACACCACAAGTGACATTTAGTATATAAAATTATTAATGTTTGATCATTTTTATAAGCAAATTAAAATAAATGTAGCCATCAGAGTCCAATACTGTACAATAACCTGCGCTGGCAACCTAACTCCACAAACAAACAAAGAAAAAAAAAACTCACCAGTTGCCACTTTTAGAATAAACAGTCAGCTGAAGGCTTTTATCACAAACAGCCATTCTAAAATTTGAGAGGCATATCAGTCAGAAATGTAAATAGACATTAGATAAAGGGCTTTCCATGATTTAAAACTTACCTGAGCAAGCCTGCTTGAGTCACTGACCACACGGCTTAATTTAAAAAATAAATAAATAAATAAAATAAAAAATAAAAAAATAAACGGACGGAAACACGCGATCGGTAGGTGGAGCTCACGTTGGACGTTTCCAGGGCAGTGAAAACTGCGCTCAGCATCTTCCCATTGTTTTGTAACGTCATGGCATGCGCCACTTATAACAACAGTCAATGGATAAGATCCATGCGCCCCAAACAGGAAATATGTCACCAGAAAACCTTTTTTGAAACAAACAATATAACTCATCATTACTCCTAAAATATTTATCCTACACAACTAAAAACATGTATGCATATATTTTGAAATATTTTTATTTTATTATTTCATTTGTATATATTTTTTTAAAGTCTTCAATGTAAAATGGTCCAGAAGTTCCAGTGGGGCGGAGCCCTAGCGCCCCCTATTGGCCGGCCGCCCCTGCACGCAAGCATTAGAAGAACATGCAAACTCCACACAGAAAGACTCCCAGGTCCAACTGGGGATTGAACCCAGGACCTTCTTGCTGTGAAGCAAAGTTCTAGGTGCATGGAGCCCAGTCACGAGAATCTGCCACGGGCAGGGTGCGATAATTGTTTTGATAAGTGTATCAGCTCTCGGCTCACAGGCAGACACTAATGGCCTTGGCCACCCAGCTGCACATGCAGGATCAAATCAGCTCTTTATTCAGTCCTCTCTCATAGAGAAAATAACTCTCTGGTAACTCAAACACATGGTTCATGGGCAGTTAACATTCTCAGCTGTAGTAGTTTAAAAAAAATCCATAAACCTTGACTAAAAATCCCCTGACAGATTTTATTCATGTGCAATAAGAGAGGGTGGGTAGAAGATAGTATGTTTTTGAACATACTTCCTGGGAAAGTTTATTTCTGGGGGTTACAATGAGGCTTGACTAGGGGTTGAACGAGTACACTATTTTTAAACTCGACATTAACATAATAAAGCTCGAGTAAAACTCGAGTAGTTGATGATGTCATAGGATCTTAAGATGCAAAGAAAATAATTTAAAAAAAAAAGCAAAAAAAATGTAATTTAATATTTACAAAAAAAACACCAACAAAACATTGGGAGTGCACATTATGCTGGACTACCATTTATCAAAGTGCAGATAAATCACAGGAAAACCAAAACTATTAGTTATTATTATTAAGCTGCAAAAGTGAAAGAAACGTGTGGCACGTCAAAAATGAAACCAAAAACAGTGGGGCAGTCGACCACCCCGCACCTGCAACAATGCCTGCAACACCGCCCCCTATGGTCACAATATACGGTGGTCACAGAATTTGGTGTAACACCGATTCGCAACACGCTCCAAACTGGAAGTCGATTCATTTTCTGTTGTGTAACTGCAACGTGATGAATACTCGACGTGAAATTAAAAAAACTCGATAGATGTCATAGGAATCAATGTGTTGATTACTCAAGTAGTTGTTAAAGCCCTAGCTCTAACTGACTGTTAAGTCACAAATTCAGGAGAAGTTGTTTTGGAGCTCCTTCACCCAACCAAAGCACAGGTTAAGACCTTAATGGTGTTTTGTGGCTTCTGATAACATACACTTTAGGTCTTTTAGTCTGCTGTCCTATGGAAAAGTTGTGTCTAAACACCATAATATTTAAATATATAATGTACATATATTCCGATCAGTAAAGACTGTTGTTGACTTTTTGTGACCTGTTGGTTTGAATTTATGACTAAAATACCTTAAAACATGCTTACATTAAACTTTTGAAGGTGACATGAGATTCTCTTTATGCTCAGTTATAAAAAATATATTTTCCAAATACCCAGGATTTGTTTTCCCTGTCTGCTTTAAGATACTGCACCAATTGGAAATGAATAATTTCTCACATTTAACATGACTTAGAACAAGAATTTTTGTCTTAGACTTTTAGAAGTTTTTAGAGCAGTCTTTAATGAGGACGCCTGTTATCAAAGTATGTGGTTGTGATGAAGCCTCATGCTGTCGGAGTGTGAGGATATAAAGGTTTAAAACTTGCATTGTGCTCTGTGTACATTTAGAAGCAAGCTATTAAAAAATGAACATATTTAACTTGATCTGAACAGTAAAGTGTATAAATTAAACTCTTGATTGTGAACCTGCGTCTGCTTACAGCCTGGAAACACCAACAGCCGTTTGAATCTAACAGCAGAGCAGAGTGAGTGACATTTCATTTTAACCACTTTAAAAATGTTTTATGGTAATTATTTGAATAAGGCAATTTGTTTAATTGATATCAAACTCAGTTGTCATGTTTTTACTTTGGTTTTCATGAAATAGTTTAGCTTTTGGGTTCGTTCAGTATCATCTCTTCATAAAAACTCTCACTAACGCTCTGACTGACGAAGCCCTCTGGAGTGAGGGTGAAACGTTTCTACTAAAAAGAAACTGTCCAGATGAACTGATTGAGAATGAGCTGATTTGATACCTGGACTATTGAGAATGAACTTTCTGGTCTCACTAACGCTGTTTAAACTGGTCTTCGATGTGCGCTCTAATGACTTTTACCATGGTATTTGCTAATATTCCTAACTAGTATCTACGGCGGAGAGGAAACACATGCTGTTTGGTCGTCCTCAAATGCTGCAGCCTGATCGGAGTTACTGCATCCTCCACCATGAGGGGTTCATCAGCGCCTACAGCCGTGAGGCCTTCATGCCTCTGTGGAGCTCCTTCACCATTGAAAAGCCTGTAAGTGTTTTAGTAAGAGTAAAAACCACCACAGAGGTTAGTGATTCAGTAAAAGTATCATGGTTAATCTTTGATCTTACCCAACAATTCCCAATAAGGCACTTTATTTTGTGGAAAAACTTTGGACTTTCCACTGACCAAATGTGACTCAGATGTGATAACTATCTATAAAAACAAGAACAAATTGGTCAGCTTGAAAGCTGTGCACAGCTATAAGAGCTGTATCTCATTTTTTTCCCATGATTCATGAATATTTATTAAATTATTAGACAGCTTGTACAATATGTAGAGTAAAATACTTTGGCATACAGTTTGGCATTCATTTAGTGTATATCTTAGTTTATATACTGTGTCGGGTGTGGCGCTGGGGTCTGGCAGGACCAGTGTGGGCACAGATCCATTGTCCAGGGCTGTGGGGGTGTCATTGTTAACTTTCACTGGTGCTGTTTCTGTGCTGTGATGAGCTCTGGACCCTGATTTGAGCTCCTCGAGTGGATTGTTTCTATGTAGATGTTCATGCGTCTGACCTGCATCTGTTTTCTCTGGAGTTTTTCGATGGGGGTTGGATTGGGCATGGGTCTATGGTTTTCAATGATACCTGGGTTGGGGTTAGTTCTTGATTGGAGGTTTGGTTGCAGTGGTCTTAGAGCTCTGTGGTGCGTGTGGAGTTGCATTCTGGCCAACAAAATCTGATCAGGCCCGGCCCCAGTCCACAGTCATCATTTCTGAACCCCACATGATCTGACAAATTAACAGTAATTACAGGTCCAAACCTGGAAAAAAAACCAACATTTTTAATGAGTTATTAACAGTCTGTGATGCGCGGCTGAATTAAGGGGAAGAAGATCGGAGCTGAGGGGGTGTTAGTCCTTTCAAGGCTGTAAAAGAGCATTGAAACCCTGCTTCTGCCTGCATTCTCATTTATTCACGCACCCTGCTCTGACACACGTCTGCTTTGGGATCTCACCTATTTGGGTCGTCGGTCGCGCGTGTCCACTGAGTGCAGCGGCTGAGTAAACGTCCATTTGGGCTGACGAATCGCTTCCTGGAAGTACAGTCCCATCTGAAGCTCATCTGAACTTTATACCTCTTTCAAGGCCGGTCAGCTCCCGGCGAAATGGCCACAAGCAGCTGGTGATTGTATGGCAGGCCATGTTATCATATCATTGGATCGCGGCTGATCCTGACCTGATCAAAAGCCCGACACAACCCAGCCCGCCCATCCAGCATAATATCATGGCCCGGCCCACCCCAAATTTGGATTGGGCGGGGCCAGGCTTAGGGCTCGGGTTAGAAATGACAGCTCTAGGTGAGTGGCCATTTGGTGGAGATGGGTTGGACAGATCCAGGGTGTGGATATTTGTTGGGGGAGGTGCCTCTTTGGATGGTCTGGTTTGGTTGGGATCTGACGGACATGTGGGTGGCTTGGATGAAGCTATATTATTATTATTGCACCCGATTCGGATGTCATCAACCATAAAATGGCCCTTATCATTTATTATCATCCCCATATGTAGCGGTCAGATTGCCCCTCCTGTACCTCCTAGGAGGTTTAAAGGTACGTTGTTACCGTTACAAGCGATGACAGCAGGCTCCGTCTTTAGCTACATGGTTAGGTTTAGAGTAAAGGGTCTTGGGTTAGGTTTAGGGTCTTGGTTAGGTTCAGGCACAAGGGCAAGGGGGTTAGGTTTAGAGTTGGTCCTCTGGGTCAGGGTTAAGGTTAGGTTTAGGAAAACGGTTACATAAGCTGAAAAAAACAAAAACACAACACTTCCGGGTTCACGGAAACACGCTGCCTACTCACAGCGATAACAACGCTGATAACGTTTTTTCAAACATGCTAGGAGGTGGATTGGACAGTTTTGCAGATACATATGGGGATGAATACAGTTGATAGCGCTTATTGTATGGACTGACAACATCAGAACCCGCTGATTATTATTATTTGTCTGTCTGATACAGGTCTCTCCTGTAAATGAGTCCTTGAGGCTCAATGAGAACTAACCTGTATAAATAAAGGTTGAATGAATATATTAAATCCTTATTTACCGTTTCGTTTTGCCATTGTTGGATGTAATTGGGACCTCGAGTGCACAGTTTCATTCCACCTCTTGTACCACATGTGATGCAAATGACAGTAAAGAACATTGACTTGACCTAAAAACACTTTCCAAGATACAATCAGACTTCCATACCTTAATTTGTGGACTGATTGCTGTAAAAAGTCCAAAGTAAACCAGAGAAATGTAAATGTTGAAGACTCTTGGGACCACAATAGCTTACTTTTTTTTAAAAGTCAGTTAAGATGTTTTTTTTTAAAACAGGAAAACAGATTTATTTTGCTCTTGGTTGCACAAATCAAGGTCTTGTTATCCATAAATTGTTGTTTATACAAGTTCGTTTTGTTCAGTTTTTTGCTTATTACTATAAAGAAGTGTTAATGAAAGTAAACTGCTAAGACCACAGACAGTGTGGTTGCAGCTTCCCATGTGAAATTGACAATATGCACAATAATTATTATTTTGTATTACTTTTGTACAAGTAAAATAATAGAAACCAGCCATTGTTCATAAATCTGGTCTAAAGCACAGCATTCCTTGCCTTACAGACCAGTTCAGATCCACTGCCACCAGTGACTCCAGACTGCCTGAGGGCTGATGTGAGACTGCCAGCCCTTCAGAGTCCTAGATGTGATGAGTATGCCGCTGCTGAGAACTGGACCCAAGCCTTTTTATATCCACCCAGTATGTATCACCATCTGCCTGGTATACACTCTGCTTCAAAAGACATAACACCAGGTCAGACTGGTCCATGGGCTTCATGGGCCTAAACCAAAAACAGTTTTACTTTTTTATTCCATGTTTAACTTGAAATCCTCACTTTTCTTTCCTCACAATAACATTTGATAAAACATTGCACTTGTAACGAATAATGTGGGGTAAGGTATTTAAACACTTACTGGGCCACCATTATTGTAGATGCGCAGGTCTGAGCAGAGTTTATCTGCACAAACTTGCCACCAAGTCGCGATTTCTTCCTTTTTCCGGTACTAAATTGCTTTTACTGTAATTAGGAAAAATGTAATTTCACGAGAGACTTCAACTTATGTTGGTCTACCAGAAAATAGACCTTTTATTGAAACTATCACAAAAATTACATTAAACATTTGTATCGATATTAGCTCTGATTTAATAACTACGTTGACAAGAATTCAAATTAAAACAAACAGACAGTTAGGAACTTAAACTGTTGGTACATTTACTTGACAGATTAATAGCTTATGAAAAATAAGAAATAGGAGGAAGAAGATGAAAGCTAAGTTAACTGAAGTTGATTATTTTGAACCAACCAGGGTGGCAGCCTTCCCCAAACAGGTCCAGCTGTACTTCCGACACGTGCAACATACAAACAAGCCTCTTTACCTGGTGACGATACGTCTAGAGGAGATGAGGGCTGAGAAGTTTGTGGACACGAACGGACTGAGTGGTCCCGCTCACGTCCAGTCGACTTCGTGCGTGTATAGCTGGATCAGACGAGCCGGGAGCACGCTTTCACCGGCAGGAACAGGCCCCAATCGCACTGACGGATTTTCAAAATAAACTTCAGAAAACAAAATCTTTCAGAAATGAGTGTTTGGAGGCACAGCAAGGCTTTGCCGTGACTCCAGCTGAGACGTGGGTCTATTTGACACACTGACCGGAGCGTCTCCAGCTTTCCCAGAGGAGAGAAGCAGGTTGTGACTTAGTTCTCCCCAAAAGCACTAAAGAAAAATGCAGGAAATGACCTTTATATGGGAGGCGGGGTCTTTCCCACCTCCTTATGGCTATTGGCTGGTTTTAACAAAATAAAAGATGGAAGTTTAATTCCATAGGCAGAAAGTCTCTTGACGGACAACAGGAAAACTGTTTACATAAACAGCCAGATGGCCTGCTCTGTGAGCACAGAGAATGTTATGGCTAACTTCATAGACAAAACAGAGAAGGGAACAGCTAACAGTTTACCCTGAACTGTGTCTTAGAATCAGAGCCTGCTTGCTCTGCAGAAATAAAACCAGAAAGGTCAAACTCATGCAAGTAACAGATCATCATTAAAATGACAAAATATACTGTAGATCAATTCTGAATTAACACACATTAAAGAGAAAGTTCAATCTGATTAATTAGTGTCCATTAATTCATAATAATTGTAAAAAATAAAAGTGTCCACTCGTCTCCTTGAGGGCTTCAAGAAGGTGTAACACTGAGAGTTTCAGAGAGATGTGGAGAGGCCCACATCCCATACGGACATGAGGGTGCTATATCCCTACAGTCCCCCTTTTTGGAAATCATCGCCTGTCCTTGGAGATGAGTTCCAACACGAAAGGATACCACCGAATGTCTCTGACCTCTATGCAATCCAGCAAGTGGAAAAAAAAAGTCAAAAAAAGTTCAAAATTATACTCCCATAATGTTTTGGAAATTCCATACTGTTCGTAAGTAATCCCATTGCGGTAAGCTTTCAATCCTTTGGAAAACATAGTCTGTTAACCCATGGAAAACTGAGTCTGTGATCCCTTGGAAAACAAAGTCTTATAATCCACAACGGTAAATCCACAACGATGGGGGTTATTGATTTCATCAGCAAGAATGGATTTTAATCAGCATGTAGAGGGGATCCCTCGATTGAAGCAGAGGAGGCGGCCCTTGGATGAAGGTTGAAGACCAACGTTGGATCAGCAGGTCCCCACATCGAAGGTTGCAGGCTGGATGGCTTCCAGTCGGTGCCACCCTGGTTCAATGTGTCATGCAATTATGTGGTTTTAGGTGGGCTTATGATAGGGATTCTACATTAAGCCTTACCTATATGCACCTGGTATGTAAGCTATCATGGATTAGATCAGCTACAATTACCAATTAAGGGGTGGATCAATGCTGTAAAAATCAGATATAGGGATCTATACCTATAGAAATGTGGAGGGCTTCTGTAACGAAGGCCTCTTCATTCAAACTATTCCTCCATTCATTATTTAGTTTAGGTTAAACTAAAATAAAAAAATGAAAACTAGTTTGGTCTAAATGTCTGTTGTCTTTTAGACGAACGACGCAAGATTTGGTATTCCCTATAAATTTTGAAGTCTATGGCAAGACTCATCAAAATGAATAGATCTAGAATAGAAACGATCGAATCGGTTCTACCTAAATGATTGGGAGGTCAGTGTAGATTATAGTACCTTAAGTAGTATTGATCTACAATGACTCTTCAAAGATTGAGATCTTTAACAAAATGAACAGCATGTTGGCATAGTTAAATCCATTTAAGTCTTCAACTTATCAACAATCAAAACCTCTTTTGGCTGGGAGTGTTCAGAAAACAATAACAACTTCAATAACAACAAAAGTAGCAATTAAGCAACTAAAAACAACGTTTCACTACAACAAACTCACTCTGGTCGTCAGATTCCAACGTGTCACACACAAGAAAAACAGTTCTTAGCTTTATAACCGATGTCAATTAAATCCTGCAGATTTAAACGGTTGTTAAGGTTAGTTTTTGTTGTGGGTTTTATGCTTAGCGTTTCTAAGTTCTAGTTGGAACGGTTTCTTTTCGCAACTAGTATAGTTTAAACTGTTTAGTTTATTTACTATCCTGTGCTTGGACGACCTTGTTTTCCCATGAAGTCTGTGAGTTTGCGAGATCTTTGTCGTTTGTGGGGTTATTGAAATCTTTGTCCTTGACATGGGCATGACCTAACATCACCCCCCTGTGGTCATGAGGGACCACGCACACAGGTGTGGACGTCCGTCCATGGGCACGAGTTAGGATGCCTTTGTTTAGTTTAGGCTGTTTACGCAGCTTAGAGTAGACAGTACGCAGGAACTTCTTAGGTTTCGGCCAACGTATCTCTGTACGTTTACCTCTTTCTGCGTAATTCAGGTGTGTCACAACTGTCGGCGCCGTCGCAGGCGTGTCTCTGTCGTTGTGATGTATGTCTTCCCACTTCATGACTGAAGAGGTGCTCTTTGAGTCTGTAAGAACTATGTCATTTCTGAGTAGTTCTAGATTCAAATGCTCTGGAACCAAGGTTTCATTGAAAGCTTGGCTGATAACTGAATTACCTGTCCCAGAGGACAGTACAGCGTCCTCGGTGTGGGATCCTTGGATCTCCACACCTTCCTCTACCTGTGGTAGGAAGTGTGAGTTCACCCCCATTTTGTTTGAGGAGAGGTCCTCAAAATCCGTAACAATGGAGTCCAAGTGACTGTCAGCGTGTTGTAGACTGTCACTTTCTGGACTCAGATGTCCTTGAACCAAAACTTCACTGAAAGCTTGGCTGTTTGCCGCATTACCTGTCCCATAGGACAGTACAGCGTCATCGGTGTGGGACCCTTGGATCTCCACACCTTCTTCTACCGGTGGTAGGTAGTGTTCAGTGAGTGCTGAAGGTGTCAGTTCGCAGAGGAGGTTCTCGTGATGGGCCAGAGTCTGGTCCAACTGTTGAGTCTCCTCTGTCTCACCTGTATATGAAGGTTCACTTACCGGGCTTGTGGTCTCGGTTGGGGAATCCATTGTGGCCACAGCGGTACCTGCTGTTAGACAGTCAGTGTCCTGACCTTGGGGAGGCACCACGATTGGCAGTGGACTGCTCACTGTAGCCCACATTGTCTGATTGCCATAATTTATAATCGCTTCAAAGCGATTTATAAAATCTTGGCCAACCACAAATGGAGTCTGGAGTGAGTCAAGTTCAGACACATATACCGGGTGGTATAGTGACATTTCGCCAATCTGCATGTGAACCATGGCTATTAGGGTTGTTCTCGTCTTTGCGAGGCCCTGTTGCTCACCATAAGTGTCTTTCACAAAGGGTATTTGCCTGTCAACATCGTTAGCGGCGGTCCTTAGCTCCTCAAACAGTTCGGCTGACATGATAGACACGTCTGAGCCGCAAACCAGGAGTGCTTCTTGCGCGAGGACCCCTTCCAATGTGAGTGGCAGGTAAGCTCTCTTAGCTATCCCCCTTTTTATAAAGTTACACAGAAACCGTTTAGGTTTTTCCACACGTGTCTGTGTACGTGTGACTCTGTCTGTGTAATCGTCGTCGCTGTCAGCATCATGATGGCTGTCTGCCTCATGACCTTCAGGACGTGGATTTTCAGCAATCTGTTTGCTGCCAGCATCTTTATTTTTAGGATGCTCATCATCAGCAATTTGTTTGCTGTCTGCAGCTTTGTCAATGTTGATGAAGTTGTCAACTGTGTGCACTGAGTCGTTGCAAAAGGCAGTGTTGCGCATCGCATCGTCAGGTTGAACAACGTTGTTTGTGTTATCATCAAGGACAACATCACACGTTGTGTCAGCTTGGTCAACCACTGTAACATTCAAATCATTTGACAAACAACTCACAACCTCAGTCACGTCCACGCGCGGAGGCGCCGTTTCCATAATCTGGAGCATGTGTGACTCATTGCATGTCTCGAGCTGTGCAGCTCGAGGGGCAGGGGCAGGAGGGCCGCTTCTCGGGGGTACATGTCGGGACAGACCATTTTTCAAAGGGTCACGGTTCCCAGACATCAACTTCTCTCGAAGTTCACCCACTGTGAGACCTAGGTGAGAACTCTTTTGGTTCGATCTGAACCATCTTGGTTCACCTAGAGAGCGAACACCTACCTTGTGTGGTTCTCTGCTCATCTCAGGGTTTTCAACCTGAGGGGCAGGGGCAGAACTCCCTGTGAACCGATCAGAGTCAATGTTCCAGCTGGACACAATCTATGGTTTGTTATCATGAAAAACCTGTTTAATTTCGCACTCTGTAGGAGAGGGAACCTCTTCTACTTCCTGCGAGTGGGATGTGACCTTTTGACCTGGGCACACCACTGAGGGTGTTTTTCGCTGTTCGAGCATGTCAAAAAATTCCATAGCACATTGTTTAATTTCTGCCATGGTACTCTCTTTGCAATTAACATTGAAGCGAACACATTTCATTATGAAAGGTATTAGATTCAAAGTGAAACGACTTTTAAACAGGTAATCTTCCTCAATTCCAGGGACAGTTTTGTCCCCTGTGTAAGCAGAGAGGAGCCTGTCGTAAAACACCAGGGGATGTTCACCTGGTTCCTGAAGGACGTTCTTTGCAGCTAAGTGCCTATCAAATGATGAAACAAGCCCACAATTTGTTGATGCACCTGCTAGAACGTCCATCTTTGTACTGATTTTCTGTGAAAAATCAAGTAAAGTGGGTCTCATTTCACAGTGTGCAGTCCCACCATGTGATGCCTGCGGCAGTCAACATGGAGTCCAAGATGTGAAATTAAATAAAAATCAGTGATTTCTATTAATTTGTCGACCTGTGACAAGGTCAAACAAAATCGGCTGTCGTGGTATCAGGAGCCTAATGTGCAGAGGCCACCATCACATCTGGAAATTTGTGAAACACAAATTAAATGAAGCCACCATAGAGAGCAAGGCCAACCAGCTTGTTATTCTAAATAAACATGTATCTAAAATAAATAGGAGGGCCTGTGTGCAGCTGCTCAGTAACATCCAAGATGTGAAATTTAACAAAAATCAGTGATTATTATTAAATTGTCAACCCATGAGACGACCATCACGGTCGGCTATTTATGTGTGATATCTGTGAAAATCAAGACAATAAATGCCTCATCTGTGTTATTTTAAACATGCAGTTTAAAATAAACAGGGACAGACAGCTTGTTTTGCACAGAATTGATGATAAAAGTGTCAAGTTTTATCAAAAAGCAGACAAGTCTGTATTACTTCTGTGTAACTGTTCTGCCATCAACATTCGATTATATGTGAAAATCAAATGAAAAGGGGCTGTGTCCTCAACATTTCAAAATGTACTCTATTCAAAAACAGGAAAGTTGAAATATTAGATACAGTTGCATCAAACTGTATTCTTAGACGTGACCAGCAGATGGGGGCACCGCGCTGGATAAGTCTATCACAGCGAGCGCAATTCTCTTTCTGACCGCTATAGAGGCGCTGTTGTCACCTGTGAGCGCAGCCGTGAGCTGCTAAACATTCACAGACGTCTAACAACGGATCAAAAACAGCAATCATAAAAATCTAGGGCATTGACGTGACAAAACTCTAGAACCCCAGTCTCACAAAAACGAAATCATGTGAGCAAAATCGGTTGAACTGTGAAACCTTTTAAACTGCGTTTAAAAGAAATAAGGTCGGTCCTCACAAAACAGTTGTAGCTCCCGGTGTCACGTGACCTGGTCACATGGCGATCGGCAGTTTCAGAGCAACTGACTCAATCCACCCATTAAAATCTCAAAAACACCGCGTTTAAACAGTCTTTTCAATGACAGTAATGGACAAACAAGCATGGAAACTTGTCTGGGACAAACAACGGAAGTGAAAGTTGACGAGAGTGGGCACTTTCACCACTTTTTAGCGTCAACACCTACAGCGTAATCGACCAATCACAGCGAAGACAGAACTGTAGTACTAAAACCCAAGTGTTCATGGGAAATTGTGTCCTCCAAACCTAACGCCACCCACGTGTGACGCGCCGTTCGAGCGGTGTGTTCACGGACCTGCGGTCGCCGAACGTTAGCGTGGAACGGACTTTTCAACGTTCTAAAACAGTCATAAATATCGTAAAACACCGCGGTTAAATGCTTTGTCCTGGTCCGTGCCCCAGTACCAACTGTTTCTTTTTGACAATAGATCACGCAGGGCTTTGTCCTTTTCGGCCAGATGGGGAATGAACTTGCCCACTTGGTTCACCATGCCCAGAAAACTTCTAAGTTCTGACACATTACTTGGTTCTTTCATGTTTGTAATGGCCTCTGTTTTCTTTGGATCAGGGCTGATGCCTGAATCTGTGATGATGTGACCTAGGAAGGAAACTTTGCTCCGTGAGAGATCACATTTTTCCACATTTAGTGTTACACCTGCTTTTTCCAGCCTTAGCAGTGTGGCATGGAGACGGGCATCATGTTCCTCCTGGTTGCGTCCCCACACCAGCAGATCATCAATGTGACAAATCACTCCCTCCAGTCCTTCAATAACCCCCCCACCATTATGCGCTGGAAGTGTTCGGGGGCAGAGTTGATGCCGAAGGGGAGGCGATTAAAGTGGAATCGCCCAAACAGTGTTATGAATGTTGTGAGCTTGGCTGAATCCTTTGATAAGGGAATTTGAAAAAAACCCATATTGGCGTCCAGTTTACTGAATATTTTGGCTCCAGCCAGCATTCCTAGACTTTGATCAACTGATGGTAGTACTGTACATACTTTTCTCTGCAAACATACTTGTTTAGTCCCGTAAAGTCCACACACAGTCTCAGTCTAGAACTGTTTGGTTTTGGGACAACCACCAAGCCGGCGCACCAATCTGTAGGTTCCTCCACCCGGCTGATGACACCCAGCTCCTCCATTTTGTGGAGTTCCTCCTTTACTTTTCCTACTAAAGGCAGAGGAATTCTCCTAGGGGCTTTGAGTGAGTATGGAACCACATCAGGTTTGAGTTTAATGCGGTATGTGTGTTGCACCTCACCTAGTCCAGTGCAGAGCCTGGGGTACACAGTTTTTACAGTGTCCATTGATATAGAGTTCACACGCGCCAAAAGACCAAGAGCTGTGATGGCAGGCAGACCAAGCAGTGGTGTGGTGAGGTTCTTAACAACATAGACTTTTTCTGTTGTACTCTTGTCCCTGTAGGTAAGCTGTAATTTTGTGTAACCTGCAACATCCAGTGGTGTTCGGCCAGGGCCTAACAGAGGTTTCACTGGTTTGAGAAGAGCAGGTTTTTCAGCACTGGGAAACAGTCTGTTCAAATCTTTCTGAGCCATGGCTGTGACGTCTGCACCTGTATCAAGTTTAAATGTTAGTGTTGTCTCATTTATCTTTATATCAGCTGACCATGCCTGATTTTCTGTGGTCACAGCTCCAAGGAAGAAACTTTCCTCCTCTTCCTCCTCTTCATCCTCTTCGATGCTTTGCACCTTTTTGCTGAATCTGCACACACGCTGATAGTGTCCTTTCTTCCCACAGAAATTACATTTTGCATCATTAGCAGGACACTCATATTTAGGGTGAGGGGAGCCTCCACACTTGAAACACTTTGTACTTGATGTGCTTCTGCTGTCGACCTGTGGATGTGTTTTAGCATTTTTATTTTTAAACTTGTTATATTTGGATTTATCAAACTGTTGTCTGCTTTTAACAACTCTATCAACAGAGCTGACACTTGTCTGCATTACACTGGCTTCACATCTCAGAGCACTTTGTTGCTTTTTAATCTCTTCTGATTGTCTTGCCATGTTTACAGCTTTCTCCAAGTCCAAATTTTTCTCCATTTGCATACGCTCTGACAGTCTGATGTCTGCTAAGCCCACCACAATTCTGTCTCTTATTAATTCATCGTGGAGCGGTCCATAATTGCAGTGCTCAGCTAATGCATGCAGGGCTGTAACAAATGCATCCACTGTTTCATTTGGCTCTTGTTTGCGCATATTAAATCGTGCGCGTTCATAAACAACATTTTTCTTGAGTATGAAGAAGTTCTGGAAACACTTTTTCATACTGGCGCTGGTCTGCATCGTTTAGCTTTAATCCTCTCAGGACATCATCCGCTTCATCTCCCATGCAGTATATTAAGGTGTTTACCTGGTTTTCATCAGAACTCAACGACAAGCTACTGGCCTGGCGGAACCTCTCGAAGCGACGGATCCATTTTGTCCATTCATGTGGCTTCGAAAAATCAAAAGGCTCCGGCGGCTGGATGCTGAACGTGGCGCTGGGTGTGTTAGCCGCTATGCTAACTCCTGCCCTCGGCTGCTCGTTTTCTTCAGACATCTTAAAAATAGCTGTAGCTCGTCTTTCCTCTTCTTATCCACGCCAGACAGACTCCTCAGCAACTCACCACTTCTGATACCATGTCGTGTTCTTATTTTCAGAACAAATATGTGGGACTTAATGTGCTGGCAAACACTCACTTTATTAGTAAAACCAACGTCAGCCTCGTGCTACATAAACACGTCACATCCTCCAGTGTGTAACGTTCAAGAACACTCGTTAATAACAGTTACTATCATGAACACCACAAATTTGGCATAACAGCAGTTTTATCACACTGTTTAAAAAGTGATGAACTTAAAGTTGTGGTGAAAAGACGTAAATGTAGGCTCATGCCCCTTTTGTACTGCTCCTACTCAGCCCCAGCTCTGCTCAGCTCTGCTCAGATCAGCCTGGATTCGCACCGCACTTCAGGGCTGGTTCTGGAGGCGTGTCCAGAATCCCAAATCCTGCTAATGAACTTTTAATGAACTTTAGTTCACCGAGTGAGAGTTCTGCAATGAGTTAAACTCAAAGCTCCTCAGATAATTAATGTTAAATTATTATTTTATATATGAATATTTCTGTTCAGTGCCCTGAGACGACTTATGTTGTCTGGCGCTATATAAATAAACTGAACTGAATTAAATCTGATGAACCAGATTCTAGAAAAACATTCATATTTAAAATTTCATATTTTTCTTCATCATTTGATGTATTTGCACTCATTGGCCCTCATGCACGAACCGTTCTTACGCACAGATTTGTTCTTATACTGTGCGTACGAGTGATTTAGGATCATTTGTGGCATCCAACAATGTTTTCGTATCCTAGGATTTTTTTCAGATACGAACAAAATTTACGTGTGGTCCAGACCTGTCGTATATTTTAGGAGCAGTCAGTCTGCTGTCATCCAGACGGCCTTTTCTCCACTAATAACTTTATATTTCGTTATTTAGAAAATATTTTGAGTTTAAAAACAATTAAATGCAACCACACATATTGGTTTAATTAAAGCGGCTTCAACACCCCCCCCCCCACGTCCACCACCTTGCGCCACCCGCGCGTGACCCCCCGCGCCACTCATGTCGACCACCGTGTGCCACGCAACGCGCCCGCGCAACCACGCCACGCGCCCCCACCCCGCGCAACTCATGTCGACCACCGTGTGCCACGCAACGCGCCCGCGCAACCACGCCACGCGCCCCCACCCCGCGCAACTCATGTCGACCACCGTGTGCCACGCAACGCGCCCGCGCAACCACGCCACGCGCCCCCACCCCGCGCAACTCATGTCGACCACCGTGTGCCACGCAACGCGCCCGCGCAACCACGCCACGCGCAACTGTCGGCACGGCCCCCCCACCCCGTGCCACTGTCGACACACACACACACACACACACACACACACACAGCGCCGCTGCAGAGACAGGGGAGAAAAAAGCGAAACCAGCTTATTCAGTTGTTTCATGTCATTTTTAATATAAACTGCCTGTTGACTGTGGGCGCTCACTGATGTCATCTGTATTCTGTGTGGGTCTGCGCTCAGATCCGGGGCTGACACTATGATCAAAGGCGAGTCAATTTTAATTCGCCAAACGCGTTTGTGTGTTTTCTGACGCATAAAAGCCGGAATGAATGGACACTTCCTGCTCGCGGTGGCAGGAAACTATATCCTTATATGGTGTTTTGAGGGGTGGGAATTATGTAAATAACCTCCCGCGTGCACGAGCAGGTGAATAGAACAGGTGGGATTCATCATTATTTACACAGCTCATATACACACATTTCCTGACGATAGAAGACTTTGTTGGATCTGACGTGGCATGTTCGTACGAACACTTCGTACGAACAAAAGTAGGAGAAATTTAGGATAAAAATACGAACATTTTCGTGCATGAGGCCCATTGTGTCTACTTTTATTGTTCAATTTAGACTTCTCGTTTTGTTTCTTGTATACAGATTTTATTTTAGCTTTGGTTTAAGGTGTAACACTTGTTTTGTAATTTGTACATCTGTGGATTAGAATAAAGTTGATCCTAAGGCTGTAAATCTTCTTTAAATATATTTGAGGGAAATATTCCTGAGATCCAATAATTTAGTCTTTTTATGATTTTTCAGCTGCGTTAACTTTAATTAACAGATTATTTAATAAAGTCAAAGTAAAAAAAAACATTTCATGATTAAGCCAGCACCGTTTATTTCATTTTATATTCACGGATAAAAACAAACAAACAAAACATTACTTTTTATACATAAAATAAAAATAAAAAAGTTTCCACTGTCCGTCCCTGACTCCGGGTCCTCCCTGCCAGGGTTCAGAATATGGCCTTTGTGAGCACGAGAGGCCGGGGCTCGGGGTCCAACCTTGCGTTTTTCAACAGATCGTCAGCTCGTATGATCCTCCGCGGTGACTCCGCTCGCTCAAATTTTGTCGTCGGTCACCAAACACAAAAAAATGTCTGGACTCCAGCATTAAACACGGTGTTGTCATTATTGTTTTTACAATTAAAAATAGATCCAGCCGCTGCTCCGCGTTACGAGAAATTGCAAATGGCGGAGCGGTGAAAAGTTTCTGAGATCCAGTAACTCCTCCCCCTGACCAATCAGAGTCCTGCTTTCTCGTTTCGGTCCGGAGTCAGCTCGCTCAGTCCCACCAAAGAAGCAGGGACAAAAAAAAAGGTATTGAATCAGCTAAAAATTTGATAAAAAGTACCGTACTGGTGCAAAAGGAATCTTTCCGTGGTGGGCTGAGCAGAGTTGGGGCTGAGTAGGAGCAGTCCGGAAGGCTATGATTAGCATCGCAATAGCTCATAGGCTTTGCAACCATTATGTGTGAAGGGGACATGCCCCCCCCCCCCCACACACACACACACACACACACATGAAAAAACTCTCATTTGGACTCCCCCAACTTTTACTACATTAGTTCAGTCGGCGCAGTTTCTCTTTCTTCGTGAACAAATCTTTCATTCATCATAGGAGAATACTTAAGCCACTAAAACTCCAGTCAGTGTGGGCAGTTGTTGACCAGGGGGTTGATCTTAAACATGTACATGTTAGAAGGATGTTTGAGAGGAGCTATGTAGCATCTTAGCTGAGCAGTAACTGTGACTCTGTAAGACGCTGCATGTGTAAGAGACACTGTGTGTTCAGGTGCATTAAAGTTGAAATGTCTTCAAACCCCCACTCCTTATTGTCCTCAAGCTTCATGAGAAACATCATTTAGATGAGTTGAACACAAGTAAAAAAAAAAAGTCCAGTGGTGATGTTTTTTATTTCACTTTAAACACAATTGGTGCAGATCTGAGGCTGTGAGTTAAAGTGCATTAAAGTTAAAAAAGTCTGTAAAACCCACAGCTGAATAAACTTGGTGACAAACATGCTTTGAATGTGTGGAATTAAAATAAGGAAATCCAGATGAAATGTTGCATCAGTGTGTCCCCCCCCCCCCCACACACACACACACACACATTAAGGATGCCTCTGACGCCCTTGCAATAGTTATTAACCAAAACTAAACAAATAAAATTGAAGACCTGCAGGGATAATAAATGATGAATGCTCAACTGGAAATATGCACTGGGATCTGACAGAAAGCACTACGGTAAATACCAGGAACCATTATTGTCAATTGAGGTGAGAGAATGACAAGGCATAAATCAGGTAAGATGACTAACAAAGAGCAGGTGTGCTGCTAAACTAACAGACTGACTAAGCAGCTTCAATCCAGAGGATGAGCTGGTGATACTAGAACAAAATGAAGGTTTAGTACAACACCAATAGAACAACCATGACCTTTAAATTTCAGGAGATGGCTATAAAATCAACTATTGATTTTAAAATGAGCAGTAATATCTATGCAACATTTGATCATTCCACATTTGAAATATTAACATCTGGTTGTGTATTTTTACAGATCTAAATGTGACAGCAGACCAGCAGTTTGATGCTTTACTCATAAGTAATGTAGTCCCAATGTTCCCAGAGTTCAGAAGTAAGATACAGTTTGACACCACTACATACCCTGAATGATATAATCTTCTTTTTTAAGTTTAATTTTGTTCACTTTGTTTTCTTTGTCTACCTTCTCAGAGATCTGGGATTATTTCCATAGCACTTTGCTAAAGAAGTATGCCTCTGTATACAATGGCATCAACGTGGTAACTGGTCCTGCCTTTGATTACAACTATGATGGTCGATACGACACTCAAGAACAAATACAACAGTGAGATTTATTTTTATAGTGTTGAGTTAATATTACAAACATTTTTAGTGCTTTATCAAATTTAACATGAGCAAATATCTTAAGTAATTACAAATGGCATAGTAGGTGTTAAAAATATATTTGCAAAATCGATCTTTATAGAATATTCTTCAAACAAGACTGACAGGTTTAGTTTTTTCTTTGCTCTATCCACACTGTATCAGCATCAGAAATCAGAAAATCCTATTTATCCAAATTTTGCTCTCAGAAAGAGATCACATTGTAAAAAATGATGTAGTTTTTACAAAATACAAAGTAAAACTGGCAGCTGGGTTGCCAGAGAAATGCTGTAAAAATACTATGAACATGTAAATAGTTTTACAGAGTAATCCGTAAATTCAACAGTTTTACTAAGTTAAATTTACATATTAGTTTGTAAACAAACACATTTTCACTGTACTTATCACAAATAATGTATGCAAAAATGCATTAAAAATAATACATTTTACAGAATAATTTATGGATAAGTACATTTATAACAGTAACATTTTTATCGTCTTCAAATGACAGTATTTTTACTGTAATTTGAACATTTTTATGCTAATTCAACAATTAAAAATGGTTACTACAGTGATATACTGTTTTGGATTTTATGGTCTTTTACATTTATATACATTTACTGGTATTTATATTTTTGACAGTTTTTAATGTAATTTTTACATACTTTTTTTACAGTGTAGAACACAAGTGGGTGCAAATATTCTGTAACAAAGTCCTTTTTTAATTGTGGCATTTAGCACCATATTGCATTGTATATCCACAGGATTTAATTTAAAGTTGTTACTACAGGGAAAAAAAAGTATTGTGACTCAAATTTTCTCAGTATTCTCAGGATTAACTGGAATTTCGACTGTCAGGTTCACTGTGTGTGAAGCTGGGGTCATGTATTGTTTCAGAACTGAAGGTTTGTTCATGACTGGGGGCTTTTCTCTGTAACTTTAGGTTTGTACCCAACACAAACATTTCCATCCCCACACATTACTTCATTGTGTTGACCTGCTGCAAGAATCCAGGTCAGTCAGTCAGCGCGTGCAGTGACAAGCTGCAGACCGTGTCCTTCCTGATCCCCCACAGAGCTGATAACACGGAAATTTGCAAAGTAAGTTATAAAAAAGGCAACTTGGGTGAGTTTTGATCTTTTTTCTTGCTTGTTTCCTTTGTCAGTAAAGCCACTGGGCCAGAGAAAGTGGAACAGAAACATCCCCATTCAAAGGGATTCCTCAAAACAAAAAGCATTGTCTGCATGTTCATGGTCTGCTGGAAAACCCTCAGGGGAGTGACGTGAACAAGGAACAAAAGCAGTTACTCTGTGCAAAATCTAGTCTTTTCATTTCTTCCAGAGTCCTGAACAAAACAACAGTCGTCTTCGTTGTCTGGTTCTCATCAGGTTTTATTCTGTACCGAAACCTAAGCAGGAGCGAAACCTGAAGATTAAAAGCATTGTTACTTGCAGGATCGGGTTGTTTCACATAAAGCAGCTTTAAAACGTCATCATTTTTTTATGTAACATCCTGGTTTAAGTAGAGGAGTTACATGTGATTTTAGTCATTTTCTGAGAGCTGTCCATCTTAAACTTATAGCAAAAACTAGTGGGGAGTGGTGGCAGAGGCTAGAGAGGGTGGGCTTGTGATCGGAAGGTTGCCGTTCAACTCCCCATACCAACAATATCAAAATGTAGGTGGAAAAGGTGAAACACCCACACCTGTCTGCACCCTCATTTGCCCCACTCTGGGCCCTTGAGCAAGGCCTCCCAGCTGCTCCCCGGACACCTTGGATGATAGCCCTCTGCTTCACATGTGTACATGTGCTATGGGAAAAGTGCAGATAATTAATTTCCCCATTTGGGATTAATAGAGTAGTTTCAAAAACATCAGAAAAGGAATAAATAATAATAATAATATTGAAAAAGTTTTTTTAATTATAAAGTTTAAAGCTTATTCATTTTTTAAATAAAACAATAAAATTAGAAATACAATAACAAATTAAATGAAAGGCAGCAAAAAGAAGAAAAAGTATTTTAATATCTGCCCCTTTCCCCCAAAAAAATATTCAAATTACAATAATTTTCAAATAAAAAATAAATATCTCCTCTCTAGCAACAATTCATACAGATGCACATTAAGCTACTTCTTTTTTTCTACAAACAAACTTTTATCATTCTCTGAAACATACACAATGATCTGGCATTTTTAACATCACTCGCCAGATTATTCCATAATCTAATACCTTGAAGTAGACCGTCCCTTCAAACTAGTTCAAAATTTAGGTTTCACAAATATCTCTATCCCCTTAAGATTATAACATATCTCGCTATTAACAAATTTAATTGGATATTTAAAGTCAATGTGTTATTATGAGCCCTGTACATAACTGATAAAATACTAAAAGCTACCAAATCAGGGAACTTCAATCCCTTCAGTTGATAAAATAATGTACTTGATGGATGAGGAAGCGGAGCCTGGGGACTTTGGGTCGGGTTCTCCGATCTCCGCGGTGGCAAGGCTCCGGGGGTGGATGAGATTCGCCCGGAGTTCCTTAGGGCTCTGGATGTTGTGGGGTTGTGTTGGCTTACGCGACTCTGCAATATCGCGTGGACATCGGGGGCAGTTCCCTTGGATTGGCAGACTGGGGTGGTGGTTCCCCTATTCAAAAAGGGGGACCGTAGGGTGTGTTCCAACTATAGGGGGATCACACTCTTAAGCCTCCCTGGTAAGGTCTATTCAGGGGTTCTGGAGAGGAGGGTCCGTCGGATAGTCGAACCTCGGATTCAGGAGGAGCAGTGTGGTTTTCGTCCTGGTCGTGGAACACTGGACCAGCTCTACACCCTCAGCAGGGTCCTGGAGGGTGCGTGGGAGTTTGCCCAACCAGTTTACATGTGCTTTGTGGACTTGGAGAAGGCATTCGACCGCGTCCCTCGGGGGGTTCTGTGGGGGGTACTCCGGGAGTATGGGGTACCAGGCCCATTGATAAGGGCTGTTAGGTCCCTGTACGACCGGTGTCAGAGCTTGGTCCGCATTGCCGGCAGTAAGTCAGGCTCGTTTCCGGTGAGAGTTGGACTCCGCCAAGGTTGCCCTTTGTCACCGATTCTGTTCATAACTTTTATGGACAGAATTTCTAGGCGCAGCCAAGGTGTTGAGAGGATCCGTTTTGGTGACCTTAGAATCGCTTCTCTGTTTTTTGCAGATGATGTGGTCCTACTGGCTTCATCAGTTCGTGATTTACAACTTTCACTGGAGCGGTTTGCAGCCGAGTGTGATGCGGCCGGGATGAGGATCAGTTCCTCCAAATCCGAGGCCATGGTCTTGAGCCGGAAAAGGGTAGCATGCCCTCTCCGGGTCGGGGAGGAGGTCCTGCCCCAAGTGGAGGAGTTTAAGTATCTCGGGATCTTGTTCACGAATGAGGGAAAACTGGAGCGTGAGATCGATAGGCGGATAGGTGCAGCGTCCGCAGTGAAGCGGGCGCTGTACCGGTCTGTCGTGGTGAAGAGAGAGCTGAGTCAAAAGGCAAAGCTCTCAATTTACCGATCGATCTACGTTCCCACCCTCATCTATGGTCATGAGCTTTGGGTTATGACCGAAAGAACAAGATCTCGGATACAAGCGGCTGAAATGAGTTTTCTCCGCAGGGTGGCTGGACTCTCCCTTAGAGATAGGGTGAGAAGCTCAGTCATCCGGGAGGGACTCGGAGTAGAGCCGCTGCTTCTCCACATCGAGAGGAGCCAGTTGAGGTGGCTCGGGCATCTGGTTAGGATGCCTCCTGGACGCCTCCCTGGTGAGGTGTTCCGGGCATGTCCCACCGGGAGGAGACCCAGAGGAAGACCCAGGACGCGCTGGAGGGACTATGTTTCTCGGCTGGCCTGGGAACGCCTTGGGATTCCCCCGGAGGAGCTGCTCCAAGTGGCTGGGGAGAGGGAAGTCTGGGCCTCCCTACTTAGGCTGCTACCCCCGCGACCCGACCCCGGATAAGCGGAAGAAGATGGATGGATGGATGGATGGATGGATGGATGGATGGATGACAGTAATGCTTTCTAGTGATAATTCTTACAGCTCTTTTCTGTAATACAAAAATAGGATTTGTAATTGTTTTGCACACTTTCCCCCAAATATCAATACAATATATTTGGTTTGGAGCAATTATTGTGTTATACAATATATACAGAGCGTTATCATTTAATAATTCCCTTACTTTGAGCAGTACTGCAATAGATTTAGCTATTTTTATTCTTACATGATTTATGTGATGTTTCTATGTCAGCTTTTCATCAGTGATAACACCCAAAAACCTCAACTCACTAACTCTACTAATCTCAACACCCTCAACTCTAAATTGAACATCAACAGTTCTCTTTCTATTACTGAATACCATATAATTAGTTTTATCTAAGTTTAATGATAATTTATTAAGTTTAAACCAAGTTTGTATCTTTACAAATTCCAACAGCTGTTCTATATCTTTACCCAAACAAACAAAAAAAGTGGTGTCATCTGCAAATAGAATACATTTAAGGAGTCCTGACACATTTACCAAGTCAGTCATAAGATGTAGATAACTGTTTAAAGAGCCTCATTTGGAGAAAACAGTCATTTTCATTGAAAACATCCAACTGGCTCAGACAGCAGAGAGGTCGTGAAGCAGCGTGATGTGATGTGAGGCCCAGAAGATCAGGATCATCATTGTTTCGGTGCCTATTTCATACTGCTGTGAGCTGTTTGTTGATCAGACGAGCAGAGAGTGAAGCGCGGAGGAACTGGATCATCATTGGTGCCTGTTTCACACTGTTGTGAGCTGTTTCTGGATCAGACGAGCAGAGTGTGACGTGTATCGCTGCGTATCAGGAGCTGCGTTGTTGGTGCTGTTCACGCTGTTGTCCCTTCCCTTTATTGACTTGAAACAGGCTTCAACCATGCCCTTAACTCCAGGAGGCCTTTCTGGCAGCTCACTCTGCTGTTTGCTACAAATTGTTTGTTTCTTTCCGTTGATTCTGGATCCAGCCTGTGTTCACCATGGCCACATCCATTCATATTCTCAAGGAGGCTGGATCCCCCCACATTCCTCCACAAATTTCTCCACAACGGAACTGTTTGACCACCTAATTTGTGACGCTTTATGGTCTGAGACTTTTCTGCATCATCCATATTACTGTCATTATTTTCAGTTCTCAGACTACCTGGAATCACTGAATCTTATCAACACATCAGGGACTGTCCATCACTGCAGCTTTCATTGTTTTTGGGTTCTGAATGATCGTGTCTTCATTAATGTTTCACATGGTTCAATTATGGGGGCAAAATGTCACACTGTTAACTCCTGTAATTACACATCAGTGACAAAGAAGTCAGGTAAATGTCTGATATTATTGTTGTTAATGATCTCAGGGATTCAGCCCAACCCAGGGCCAATTACTAACTATTGTACACCTAATGAGTTTAAAAATATTTCAGGTCTCCGTTTTCTGCATGTAAACGCTCGTAGCCTTCTAAAAAAACTTGATGAACTGAAAATCCTAATCACTTCTTCTGGGGCAGATGTGATCGTTATCTCTGAAACTTGGCTCAAAAAATCTGTTTCGAAAAATGACTTGGCAATCAATGAATTTAAGATCTATCGTTGTGATCGTAATAAAAAGGGAGGTGGAGTCGCTATTTACATCAGAGACTCTTTGGCTGCCACGATTGCGTCTAAAAAAACAATCGCAAACCAGTTTGAGGCTTTAGCTGTGAACATCAGTTTGAAAGGAGGTCAGCCCTTAACTGTTGTAGGTTGTTATCGTCCCCCCTCCGCAACACCTGAAGCTCTATCCTCCCTGACTGAATTCATAGGAAATTTAAAACACAATGAGATTGTTATGGCAGGAGATTTCAACATTGACTGGAATAAGTCGACCCCCCTCTGTGATAAATTCAGGGAATGTTGCCTATCTCTC